>JAAGKR010002908.1:0-81262 GCA_011419295.1 Clarias macrocephalus
AGGCAAAGAGGTCCACCTCTGCTACGTAAAATCTTTCCCAGATTTGACTGACTACTTCGGGGTGGAGCTTCCATTCCCCCTGTCCTACAGCTTGTCTGAATAGCAAGTCTGCTCCTACATTCATGTGCCCTGGAATGTAAATCGCCCTGAGGGAGAGGAACTTGCCCTGTGCCCAAAGCAGAACCTGGTGCGCTAGCTTGTTCAAGCAGCGCGAGCACAGTCCACCCTTGCGATTTATGTACAAGACTACCACAGTGTTGTCCACCCGCACTAGGACATGGTAGCCTCTCAACTGCTGGAGGAAGTGTTTCAGGGCCAGAAACAGAGCCATCATTTCGAGGCAATTGCTGTGCCATGCGAGAAGATGACCTCTCCAGCTCCCCTGTGCTGGACGGCCATCCAAGGCCGCACTCCAGCCCGTGAGGGAAGCATCTGTCGTTAGCATCTTGCGACAACAAGACGGACCTAAGTTGGGACCCAAAGTCAAAAACTGGGGTCTGAACCACATAGAAAGGGTACGAAGCCCCAGCACGTAACCCTTATTAGCCTCTGGGGATTGGCCCTTGAGTGAAACCCCCTGGCTCTTAGCCACAACTGACAACGCCCTCATTATTTCCATGGACAAATGTAAAGTTCCAGATATAGCACTGAATGTAAATATCTTTGTACATAACAGTAAGAGAAACAGTACAGCACATACCAGACTAGTTATACATTTCAAATGACTGTTTTAAAATACTTAATTCTAAAACCTCAGAGTGAGAGAGAGTGTTAAAACCACTGGTTGAATATTTGAATATCATTACAGTGGTACCAGTTAACTACTGGGATATATTACACAGAACTGTCCATTTTTAAGCTACTTTGCTGGAAGCAGAAACAAATAGGAAAGTGTAAAGATCTGAGTGCCTTACAATGGTTTATTGGTCCAAGTAAGGACAATTGGTTCAGGGACCAAAGAGTGTGCTTTGATGTGCGTGGGTAGGGAAGGCTAGCCTATCTGGTCCGATCACACAGAGGAGCAAAGTGTAAAAAAAAAAAAAAAAAAAAAAAAAAAGAACTGGCTAAGAGAGAAAGGTGTCAGAACATAAAACATCTCAGCTTGCTGCATATGGGGCTGCAACATAATTTCAGACTGGTCAGATTACCCATGCATCAATCAGTAAGAGCTGGAGACCTATACATTACTTGGAAGCTGGTAAAGTATAAAAATACAGTCAATTTCAGTCAACAGATGCAAACATTTTAGTCAGCATGTTGAGGACTTCATATTTTTAACATCTCTCTGAGTCAGCCTGTTATCCCCACATGCTTCAAAACTACCACCATAATCCCAGTACCAAAGAAAACATGTCCCTCCTGTTTTAATGACTTATGCCCAGTTGCACTTACTCCCATTATTAGGAAGTGCTTTGAATGGCTAGACATGCAGCAGATCAAGTCAGCCCTCCCCCCTGGACCCCTTCCAGTTTGCTTATCGGTCCAATCGCTCAACCGATGATGCCATTGCTACAGCCTTCCACTCAGCGTGACTCAGACGGTGGAGAGGTTGAGCAGCACCAAGTTCCTGGGTGTGCACATTACAGAAGACCTCTCCTGGTACAACAACACTGCAGCACTAGCCAAGAAAGCACAACGGCGCCTCTACTTTCTTCGTAATCTGAGAAGAGCCAGAGCCCCGACACCCATCATGAGTCCTACCGGAAGACGGTCCAGCGCATATTGAGAGCAGCTGAGAAGATCGTTGGTGTCTTTTTCCACTCCCTCCATGATATTTAATACACCTGCCTCACATGCAAAGCACTCAACATCGCCTGTGACCCTACTCACCCAACTCAGAGCTTCTTTAGTCTGCTGCCATCAGAGAGGAGACTAAGGAGTCTCCAGGCCAGGACAAGCAGACTGAAGGACAGCTTCCTCCATCAGGAAGCTCAACTCCCTCCCAGCTCTGCGTCCCCTGTGCTCTTCGGCCTGTCCCACCCTTGTTCTCTGACCCCATCAAACACACACATACACTCACTCACACACACGCGCACACACACGCGCACACACACACACGCGCACACACACACACACACACACACACACACACACACACACACACACACACACACACACACACACACACACACACAAACTTGCACCTGTCACTTCATGCAGTATTGGTCTGTCCTCTACCTCAGCCCATGAAAAATAACTACATACTCTACAACTACAACTCTACTTTGCACCATATCGGCCTTCTGTGATGTTAACTGTCCCTTTTTGCAGGACAGTTACTCAGTTGTCTTACCACTGTTTTAGTTTCAGTTTGTGTAATTTAAGGGTTTTTTTTGTTTTTTCTTGTAAGTGTTGTTTGTAAGGGGATTGAGAGTAACGTAATTTAAATTCTCTATATGTATGCACTGTACATGTAGTAGAATTGACAATAAAGTTGACTTTAACTTTTTTGACTTCGACTTTTATCTGGAGCTTGCCTCCCTGACATACTCACGCTTGACTCAGACTTTAATAGCTATGACCTTGGTATTAACTCTGTCTTGGCTCAGTCATCTATACCATGTATTCTGTACATATTTAGAACCAAAGACCATGTAAAATTATTCATCAATTATTCAGTAAAATTACAACTTTACTGATAAGTGATTTACTGATATACTGATAACTTTTACTTGAATCATATAAACAGTTTGTCTCTATGTGCATTACAAATAACAACTATTTATCTCTGTACATACCCTGAAGAATCAAAACCTTTAGTGCTCCATATAAAGAAAATGAGCATCCATGATAGTCCTGCATTGCTG
Source organism: Clarias macrocephalus (assembly GCA_011419295.1). Lineage (NCBI taxonomy): Eukaryota > Metazoa > Chordata > Actinopteri > Siluriformes > Clariidae > Clarias > Clarias macrocephalus. The sequence continues at coordinate 2,808 of JAAGKR010002908.1, forward strand.
TATTAGTGAAAAACTTGTTTCTTCTTGCTGCAACTTGACTGAGACTGTTGACTCAACACTAGATGAAAACTGAAACGCCAAATACACTTCCTCATTCACTGTGTGTCTGACATCTCTTAATCTATAATAGTTGGATGGCACTATTCTTTTTGGATGTCTTTTTCACATGTAGTGTATTGTCTGAAAGTGGTTTAGAAGCTTTATCATTTCTCATGAACTGTGTTACGGATTTTTTATGTGATTCTGCTTAAAACGTACACCTAAATAAAATGGATAACGCAACGTTATATTGACACAAGGAATGGGCATGCTATCACTTTTACTGAATAGGCTTGAAGTCAGTGTCTTCTGATGAGTCAAGTAAAATTTCTTGAAAGTCTTTTAAAAGACGTCCACATCTGCTTATTCTTCCTCTCTGAATGACAGTAACTCACTTCATCTTTAAATAATAAGCTAGCAAATGAGGAGAAATGTTGTCAAATTTATAAATACAGAAGAGTTGCTGTTTCGTGTGGGCTGAAAGAGTCCTGTTCTGATCAGTCCTTTTGTATTCTATGATAATGCACAGTACAGCAAAGTTTGAAGCAGATGTGCCCCATTACTTTATGAACACAGAATAACTCATCGTGTCACAAAGCTAATATCATCTCAAACTGGTTTATTGAAGATGACAGTGACTCCACTGTACTCAAATAGTCTCCACAGTCAACAGATCTCAATCCAATAAAGCACCTTTGGGATGTTTATGAGGGAAGAGTCTGATCATGGATGTTTAGGAGACAAATCTGGAGAACTGTGTGTTGCTATCATGTCAATTTGGAAAGCGGGTTTAACCTAGCAGGAGCTAGGTATACCTAATGAAGTGGCCAGTGAGTGTATATTATTAACCAAGAGACCTGCACAAGATGTAGGATATGCATCACTCAATAATACCCATGTTAAAAGGCTTGTTTTAAAGAAAATAAATCTATATTAATGTTACAACTCATGTAACATGATTAGATTTAAATTATGAGGCATTTCTTTATTTTGTTTACTTTCAATTTTAAATAATGTTTTTTTTTTCAATTCAATTCAATTCAATTTGATTTCTATAGCGCTTTTAACAATGGTCATTGTCTCAAAGCAGCTTCACAGAAATTAAAAGAAAATGAAAAGAAGACTTATGGAAATGTATATATGTGTAAGAAAAATGTGTAAGAAAAATGTGTCTAGATAATGAGATTGTCCCTGATGAGCAAGTCAAGTGTGACGGCGACAGTGGCAAGGAAAAACTCCCTGAGATGGCAATAGGAAGAAACCTTGAGAGGAACCAGACTCAACAGGGAACCCATCCTCATCTGGGTGATAACAGATAACAGAAATTGTATATTGTATGTATACATCATGTGTGTTATGCAGATGAAAGTTCGATATAACAGAAGTTATTTAAATTAACACAAAGTCCAGTTCAGTTCAGGGATGAGTCAGCAGGTGCAGAGCGCAGATGGGGGTCTGGATCACTGGGAGCTCAGGAGCAGCATGTGTAGTTCCAAACCAACATGAAGAGGAATCCAGCTGGAGCAGGTCCTTCTCTGGAAGGTTTTTTCTATTTTATTTTATTTGTCAGCTATTAGTAGGGAATAATAATAAATAAAAAAAACATAAGCAAATGCAATGACCTGGCCTATTTCATAACATTTGGTTTTCTTTGAGAAGGCAAAAAATATTTGTCATCTGGAATGAATAGAATGTGACTTGGAACCATTACAGTAGAGCACCTATGGTCCTCAAGCGGAAGTTAGTGAGGCACCACGTGTCTAACTTCCAGCAGCTCTGTGATATTATTATGTAGGAGTGGAAGAGGATTCCAGCAACAACATGTGCAGCTCTGGTGAATTCCAGACCCAGGAGGATTAGGGTCGTGTTAGATAACAATGGTGCTCACACAAAAATTGACACTTTGGACACAGTTTTTACATGTTCACTTAGGGTGTACTCATTTTTGTTGCCAGTTATTTAGACAATAAAGTCTACATGTAGAGGACAGTAAATCTGTACTGTTATATAAGCTGCACATTGACTTCTACTCACTCACTCACCGTCTATACCACTTTTTCCTGTATTCAGGGTCACGAGGGGCCTGGAGCCTATCCCAGGATGCTTAGGGCATGAGGCAGGGTACACCCTGGACATGGTGCCAATTCATCGCATGGCGCGCACACACATACACACACTCACACACTCATTCACACACTACGGCAATTTGGGAACGTCAATGAGGCCAATTGGCTTTCCCAAATTGCCCGTAGTGTGTGAGTGTATGTGTGTGTGTCTGTGCCCTGCGATGGATTGGCACCCTGTCCAGGTTGTACCCTGCCATGTGCCCTAAGTCTCCTGGGATAGGCTCCAGGCCCCCCGTGACCCTGAATACAGGATTAAGCGGTATAGATGATGAGTGAGTGAGTGTTAAAATAATAAGTCTAATAAATTCACAGTTAATTATATTCATAAAGGGAGACTGGCCTAATTAATAATCAGTCAATCAACCGTTCTTTACCTGAAAACATATAATATAAAAACATAAAGCCTTTCATCACCTGCACAAGCAAAGTCCATCTGTGGTCCTTGATTTCACACTTGAAGAAAGACTACTGTCTGAAGTTTCCTGTTTCTCCTGCTGCTCCAAACTTTATTTCTATGGTCATTAATAAAGGACAAGTACTCACAGGCTTCTTCAAAGCTCCCATCTTTAGCATATTTCTCATAGACGTCTAGGAGAGTTTTGAAATATACTATATATTAAAAATTTGATTCAAAACATCTTTGCAGTATGATATTTTATTTTTAAACTTTTTCAAGTTCTAATTATTAATTATTGAGCTTGTACATATCATTATAATTGAAAGTAAAGCCTTTATAAATAAAAACTTCACAGTTACCCAAGTTGTTGAAAAACATATCCCAGTATATACCCTGAGAGAATTCCATACATCAGGATTCTAGACATGGAAACATAGAATATGTGACAGTCCTGCTTTGCCTCACACACACACACACACACACACACACACACACACACACACACACACACACACACACACACACACACACACACACACACACACACACACACACACACACACACACACACACACACACAGAGTACCTTTTCCCCACTCAATATATTTACAGATTAATATATTTCATCTTTAAATGTTTGCTATAAAAAGCTGCAATGGACAAAAAAGTGTATACATCCAATTTTCTCTTCATGTGAATTTTCCGAAAGTAGTTCATCTGCCTTTTATTCTAAAACACCAACTGCTTAATAAAGTGGAAAGGCATGCACTTAACCACATGTTTATTCAGCTTACTTGTAGGAAGTTGCTGAACAGCCACAGGAGGAAATAACTAACACAGACTGTGCTATTTTATATATAACATAAACATAGCTTGTAAGCATTAAGTAATGCAATGTATGTACATATATCTTATTCTATGTGCACAGCATCTACAGTGAATGAAGATCCAAGGCCAGTAAAATATTTGCTTACATTTAGAAATCATCAAGAGTTTTCACTAAGAAATAAGCAAATGCACATTTTTGGAACCTGAGTTACAAAGGGAACCAATCCCAATCTGCATGAGACTGTCTAATGAAATTGTAATTAAAGTACTTAAAGTATATTTTATTATTTTATTTGTATGATCTATGTAAATAAATGTCATTGTTATATTGAAGACAAATACTTGATTGCACATACATTAGACTTTATGTAGTCATTTGTATTAGAAGCAAATAGGATCTTGCAGAAATCGTTCAAATACATGACTTGTGTTGTCATAAAGACTGAAGGCAAAGGGAAATGACACACACAAGCATTCACACACACAAATATAGCTCCTTAAATCATTAGTCATTTTCCTCTATCTAGTTTCCTTTGTTTGACAAGCGTTCATGTCTAAGGGGTCCAAGTTCAAGTCTCAACAATTATGTTGTTGCTCCTACCAGAATGTAGATTCTGCATGATGCTCAGAATTTTCCCTGGTTGAATATACAGATGGCACTAGGAAGAAGTTAACACTGTTTATAGTGCCTGTAGAATTTTTTTTCCTAAAAAGAGACAAAGGAGTGATATTTCTCTATCTTCTGGCTGAATAAAGTTACATTATTATTATTATTATTATTATTATTATTATTATTATTATTATTACATTTTAATATTTAATATTCAAGACCAGGTATCAGCAAAGGCAAAAGCACCTTGTTGATTCCAGAGGTCAGAGGAGAACAGCCAGGCTGGTTTAAGCTGATAGAAAGGTAACAGTAACTCAAATCCTTTCTTTTCACAACTAATGTATGTGGAAGAGTATGCTTGAATGGACAGCTTGTCAAACCCTGAAGAAGATGGGCTACGGCATCAGAAGACCACACTGGTTGTCACTCCTGTGAGTTAAGAACAGGAAACTGAGGCTACAATTCTCATGGATATAGACAGGAAAAACATTGCCTGGTTTGAAGAGTCTTCATTTCTGCTGCCACATTTGGATGGTAGGGTCAGAATTTGAAGTAAAGTTAAGTTAAGTCTTTATTTGTCACATATACATTACAGCACAGTGAAATTCCTTCTTTGCATATTCCAGCATAACTGGGGCAGAGCGCAGGGTCAGCTGGAGCAGATAGGGTTAAGGGCCTTGCTCAAGGGCCCAACAATGGCAACCTGGCTGAGCTGGGAATTGAACCGCCAATCCTCCAATCAGTAACTCAGGGCCTTAGCCCTCTGAGCTACCACTTCCCCTGTACATGAAAGCACAGTTCCATGCTGCATTGTACAATTGAGCATCATTTAACTCCTACAGTCTGCCTAATTATTGTTGCTGAACATGTCCATCCCTTTATGACCACAGGACCAAACAAATTGGTTTCTTGAACATGACAATGAGTTCTCTGTACTTCAATGGTCTTCAAAGTCAACGGATCTCAATCCAATAAAGCACCTTTGGGATGTGGTGGAAAGAGAGATTCTAATCATGGATCTGCAGCAACTGTGTCAATATGGACCAAAATTTCTGTGGAATGTTTCCAGCAACCTGTTGAATCTATGGCATCTAAGGCAAAAGGGAATCCAACCTAGCAAGCAAGGAGTACCTAATAAAGTGACCAGCGACTGTATATTACTAGCAGACAAGATGTATGATCTGCAATATACAATAATATCTATGATAAATTAAACACCTATGTTTAACAAAAATAAACTTGTATTGATGTTGCAACTTCGGTGTTGTAGTGGTTAGCAATGTTGCCTTGCACCTCCAGGGTCCGGGTTCAACTCCCAGCAAGACTCTATTCCCGTCTCTGTGTGCATGGAGTTTCCATGTTTTCCCTGTGCTTAGAGAGTTTCCTCCCACTGTCCAAAGATCTACAGATTAGGGTAATTGGTGTTATCAATTTGTGTGTTATGTGCCCTGTAGTAGTTTGACAGCCTGTCCAGGGTGCTCCCTGCCTTGTGACCTAAGTATCCTGGTATAGGCTCCAGGCCCCATACAGGATAAAGCGGTATAGACAGTGAGTGATTACTATATTGGTACTGTATTATGTGTTTTTTTTTTTGTTTTTTTTTGGCAAATATAAAATTGTCTCCTTTTTAAATTTACATAAATTACATTTCGCCGTGTTATTTTATTTGCCAATTTTCAATAGGGTATAAAAATCCATAAGCAAATGCAATGACCTGGTTTTTAACTATTTGGTTTTCTTTGAAAAGGCACATGTTTTCAAAAGACTTGAACTAAAACTATTAAACAAAAACTATTTGTCATTTGACTACGACCTGTTACAGAAAATCACAAGGTTTGCCTAATATTGGTTCCAAGGGTGAAAGTTTGAATTCAGGCCTGGAAGCTGCATTATTGCGTGCGTTCGTTCGTATCATTACTATTTTATTTTCATCGGCATAAGGTAAATTTCATGTTTTTTGTTAGGTAGTTTAATGTTTTTTGTCTAATGTGTAGTTGCTAAATCTCATGTACTTTGCTTCTGGTATAATGCTCCGTAGCTCTCGGCTTATTTACAGAGTCTTTGTGTAACAGCTAGAATCAACACATCAGGTTTGAACTAATACTGTACCTGTACATTCTAAGACTAATGTCTGTCTTTGTTCTGACAACAGTTGAAATATTTGTTTGTGTGTTTGAGACAATCTGACTTTTTGTTAAGCACAAATAAACTATAGTTTTTTTTTGTATCCTTGTGCAAATGAAATCTGTTGAACTCATGAATAAAATCTCCCACAAAATTACTGATGTGATGTGTTTCAAAAACATGTAATAGTGTAGAAAATGCATTCAGCATGTGAAAATTATCCTAAACACCTTTAGTGTACTGGCAACACTTTTGCAATATAGTATTGTAGAGGACTGTGTGTACTTTATTATATAATAAAGTATATTTGTATTAACCACAAAGTGTACAAAGAGAGGAACGGTTTCCTTCCTCAGACAATCACCCTTTTAAACAGTTAGACTACCTGAGCCTCCAGGAACAAACTGGACTCCTTTTAATTTAATTAAATACATCTCCTGGTATACTGAACTTCCAGTCTTACACATTATTATGCTGATCAATCCCGTTTCACCCAAATGAGGATGGGTTCCCTGTTGAGTCTGGTTCCTCTCAAGGTTTTTTCCTATTACCATCTCAGGGAGTTTTTCCTTGCCACTGTCTCCCTTGGCCTGCTCATCCGGGACAATCTTATCATTTTGATTCATACACATTCACATTTCATACAAACTTAATTATTTTGATTGTGTACAGCTGCTTTGCGACAATGTCAATTGTTAAAAGCGCTATACAAATAAAATTGAATTAAACAGTTGAACTGTACTATATGGAATCTGCTATATAAAGCACCCATATGCTTTTTACAAAATTCTTACACCCTTCTTGCACTAATCAAACATCTGATATTGTATTTTGTGTAAAAGCACCACCATGCTAACTACAAACTCCATGCATCCTATTGCTACTTGGTATTTGCATTACTTATTATAGTATAGAATGTGCTGCACACCATGGCTACTGCACTACCTTGCACACTCACTTTATGTACATTTGTTACATACTCAGGAATCTCCCCTTCTTTATTTAATCTTTAAAGTTATTGAATGTTCTGTACTTAGTGTGTATAGTGTTTTATGTTGGTCTGTATTTTGAGACAATCAAATTCCTTATGTGTGTCACATACTTGGTGAATAAAATCTGATTCTAAAGAAGCCAAAAAGAAAAATAGATACTAAGTAAGTAAATAAATTGATGAATAACATTTCAACAAATGGTTTGCTGTAGACTATTTATTTAATTATTTATTTATTTTTATTTTATTTTATTTACTCCATGCTCTGTGACTTTTCACACCCAGAATGATAGTCACCACCAGATATGGAGAGGCTTACACAAGCTCCTATCCACAAGATGGTTGTAATTGGATTTAAACTCGCGATCTCCAGCTTGGACCAAATGCATTTCTGTTGCGCCCCTCAGGTGGGCGTGCACATTCAGCACAGAACCAGTTATATTTAAGGCTGAAAACCAGTTGATTCAAGTCATGGCCAATCATTTGGTGCATTTCTTATGGTTAAAGATTAGTTTGAGACTACAGAAGGAATTCACCACTTGTACTTGTTTTGAGTGGTTCATCCCTACAGCTCAATATCTCTGTAGCACAACCAGCTGCAGCTGAGCTCCTCTCACAGTCCTATAGCCACTCTACAGGTAGGAGAGTGTGATGCACACTTCACAACAAAATCATAGCTGTTTGTGGACAATCTCCATGTCTTAATGTTCTCAGTCTGCACAGCTGCTACGAGATATGAATGTGTGTTTAAAATACAAATACAAAAACAATAAAAACACAAACAATAATTTGTTAGTCTTTCCTTTCATAAATTCACAAAAAAGCGGAGCCTAGTGCCCAACTGAGGTCTGTTTTAACATTTATTGTTGAGTTCATGTGGTCATGTGGACTTTTGACTGGCTGACTGGTCCTTCAGCAACTCCAAAATAAATAACATATGAACAATGTCATTATGTTAGTGAACAGTTCAGGAATAAAAGGATACGATGCTCCAATACGTATTCTAAATACTCGTAGACATGTTAAAATAATAAGTCTTATAAATTCAGAGTTACTTATGTGAATTAAGGGAGGCTGGCCTAATTAAAGAATAAGTCAATCAATCAATATCTGTTTTCTAGCTTTCTTTTCCTGAAAACATATAATAAAAACACAAAGCCTTTCATCAACTGCACAAGAAAAGTGGCTGATGTAGAAAGAAACCTTGATTTCACATTTGAAGAAACACTGCTGTCTGAAATTTTTAAAGAAATTGAATTTCTTTAGTCATTAAAGAGGGAGAAGTATTCACAGGTTTCTTCAAATCTGCCAACTTTAGGCTCCATCACTGTGTTTGTATCAGCTAAAACAACACACACTTGCTGCAGGGGGAACATGATGAGAATCAGGGCTATACAGGGTGCACCAAAGTCTCCTCAGGAAAACAGGCAAATCTGAGCATTAAGTTCAAAAGTAACTTTTACATGTGATGAATCCTGTTGTTCATACATTTAAATAAGGTTTATTGATATTCTATTCTTAGTTTTGAAGCCATTTTTGGTCTTACATGAAACAAAATAATTGAATTTTATTTTAAAGAGTCAGGAGCAGCTGACAAACCAACACATAGCCAAGACCTTCATCTAGCCAACTATAACAATGACAAGGACAAATACAAAAACATTCTTAGTTACAGTAATTCTGTATTGTACATTATTCAGGGCCTGGGCCTTTTAACCCTATAGATTTCTGCATTTACAGAAAAATATTAGGTGATTGTGACAACATTCTATATATTTTATGTTCATTTCTAAATACTACATATTGTTTTTGCTATCTGTGTTTGTTGCACACAGACTAAAATTGAGCTTAGCATCTATAAAACCACTAACCATTTATAGTTTTGTATTCCTAATACTCTTTAGTAGCCATCTCTGTAAACTGAAGTAAGTCCAGTGTTCTTAAATTTAAACCCTAAATTAATTATTGACTCATCTGTTGTTCAGTAATTCATAATGATATACTGTGTTAAATCTTTTACAAATCTAGTATTTTAACAGGCGAACCATGAGTAACATTGACTTAAAACACTGCAGTGGTAAGTAACTGGTGGAAAGAGAGGTACGTCACTTTCTTGTAATGCCTGGAGTTTCCTGAAACTCATCTTTGCAGACATAAAAATAGAATAAACAGTTCCACAAGAAATGTGTTAAACAGCACCATAGTTCTCTTAATGTAGTGCCAAAAGTCGAATGCCAGCACATGTTTATAGATGTCTAGGAGAGTTTTGAAATTTATATTAAAACCTATATTCCACAGTCCTGCATTGGTACACACACACACACACACACACACACACACACACACACACACACACACACACACACACACACACACACACACACACACACACACACACACACTCTCATGCACGCACACGCACGCACACTCAGGCACACACACACACAGTTCCTCTTCTGCAAATATATTTGTTCAGATTAATATATTTCATTTTTACATGTTTGCTATGAGAAACTGTAATGGTGAAAAAAAGTGTATACATTCAGTTTTCATGTACTGTAATGTATTTCCTGAAAGTGGTTTATTTGCCATTTCTGACTGACACACAATGCGGTTCTGCTAAAACACCCACTGGTTAATAAAGTGGAGAAATATGCACTAAACCACATGTTCATTATTTTTACATTTAGGAAGTTGCTAAAAGGCCAGTGAAGAAAATAACTGACACAGGCTGTGCTTTTTTTTTTTTTAAAGAAAAAATGGGTCATGTTTAGGAAAGAGATTACACGGTACAGAACAAAAATAAAAAATAAAAAATGCCAGTGCGCATTAAGTAATGCACTGTCTGAACCATATAACTTTATCTACATTCACATCTTCAGTTAAAAGAAATCCAAGGCCAGTAAAAAAGCTGCTTTAAATTGACAGACAATCAATAATTTTCAGGAAATAAGCAAATGCACATTATTGCAAAAAATCTTGGGAGGAACGTGAGTTACAAAGGGAGCCCATCCCAATCATAAATTAGCCTTTATGCAGCTGAAGTGTGTTTTAAAAGCAAAATGGATTTCCCAGAGTGTGTTCAAATGTAGGACATGTTTGTGTGTGGTCATGAAGACTGCAGGGCAAAAGGAAATGATACACAGACACACACGCTAACATGCATCCCGGCACGCATGCATATACAAAAATACAGCTCTTTAATCGTAAGTCATTTTCCTCTATTTAGTTTCTTTCTCACAGATTTTGCTTAGTGAGCTTGTTGAGTTGGGGTTGGTGCAGTGGTGGCTCAGGCTCTGGGTTACTGATCAGAGGGAAAGGGGTTCAAGTCCAAAGGGTTCAAGTTCAAGTCTCATCAACACTGGGTCACCCGTGTTGGATCTGTGTAACCATACAACCCACACAACCCAGCCACCGCATGCAGTGTTCATCCCAAGCCCGGTTATAAAATAAGAAGTCTGTGACAGGAAGGGCATCGAGCATAAAACCTGTGCCAGATCAAAGGTTAAAAAAGCTCACTACAAGGAACAGTGTAATTAATAGGTTTTGGTGTTAAAGCTCAGTGTTTCTGCAGAGTTTACGTTGAACTGGTCACGTGTCACTGGTACTATGCTAGTAACTTTGTAAATGACATTCTCTTGTGTAATGATTTGTTGCTACTACCAGAGGGTAGCAATACATGATGGTCAGTATAGTTTCCCTGGTTGAATATACAGATGGTAGTAGGAGGAATTTAACACTGTTTGTAGTGCCTGCAGGATGTTTTTTCTTTTTTCTTTTTCTTTTTCTGAAATGACATGAGGTGAAGGATGTGGCCCTTTGCAATTTGGTGTAGTTTTCTGAGACGTGAACTGTGTAGCAGTTCACAACTACATACAGATTGGAAAACAATATTACTGTACATCTATGTAACATGTCATGTAAGCACAGTCTTTGGGTACTTATTTCTAAAAATGCTTAATTAACATCACTTCACAGATACTTCACCACGTTAACAAGCACACATGCTTTTAAATCAATTTATATGTAGTATCAAGTATTTAAGTCCCTGTCTACATTGTTACAATGTAATAATATATTAGAACAAACCTGTTCTTTGAGTTAGGGATGACATTATAGTCAAATATATTTTAAGTGCATAGGAATTGTAGATTTCAGAACAAGTTAACTATTTGATTAATTGTTTTGCTTTGTTTTACATTTACAAGGAAATACATAGTTAGGACATTGGTGGCTTCTCACCTGCCATGCGAAGGATAAAATTGGGAGGGTCACACCAGGAAGATATCAGGCCTGTAAAAATTTAAATAGCAGATTGGCTGGTTGATGACGGCAACCCCTTTACAGGAACAACACTGGCAATGAGTCTTTCATAGTGCTGTGAAGGAATTTTGAGCAACATTGGAGAGCATTCGTCCTTAAACGGCCTTGTCACAGGTTGTGTCTCAGGATTTAAGCCTGTAATTTTTTTTTAACCGGATTTTGACTAGACCACTCCAAAACCTTTTTTTTTATGTTGAGCCAGTTAGAGGTGGATTTGGTGTGTTTCAGATCATTGTCCTGCTGCATAAGCCAAGTGCTCTTAAAGTCACAAAGTCACTAGTTCTCCCTCAGGATTTTCTGGTAGAGTTCAGAATTCATGATTCCATCAATTATGACAAGTCGTCCAGGTCCTGAAGCTGATCACACCATCATCACACTACCACCAAGATGTTTGACTATTGGTATGATGTTCTTTTTTATAAGATGCTTTGTTAGTTTTATGCCAGATGTAACAAGCCGCTTCCAAAAAAGTTAAACATTTGTCTGACCAGTAAACAGAATATTTGCCCAAAAGGGCAAAACGATGGGTAAATAGACCTTTTTCTTTGTATGCAATTTTTGCCCATACTCTTTCTTATTGTTGAGTCATAAACACTGATCTCAACTGAGGCAAATGTGGCCTGTATTCCTTTTGATGTAGTTCTGTGTTCTTTTATGTCCTCCTGGATGAGTTGTCATTGTGCTCTTGGAGTAATTTTGGTTGGCCGTCCACTCCTGGGAAGGTTCACCACTATTCCAATTTTTTCTCCATTTGTGAATAATTGCATCGCTGGGTCCCAAAACCTTAGGGATGGCTTGGTAAACTTTTCCTGATACATGTCAGTTATTTAATTTCTCATCTTGACTTTCTTTAGATAATGTTGCTATTTTAGATCTAGAGCTTAACTTTACTAGGCAATAATCAGGCCTGTTTGTGGAAAGTGAAATTTAACTCAGCTTTAAAAAATAATGCAGTTCATTCATGACTTAGCAAAGGGGAGGCAGTTAGTTTTTCACATTGACTTTTAATCAGTTAATTGTAATGACTTTAGGACCAGGGAGGTTTGGACAGCTTTTCTCCCTTAATAAAATAAAATCATCATTACAAACTTGCATTTTGTATTTACATTGGACATTTTGGAATTTGTTTAATGATTGTAATCATTTAAGTGTGACAAATATGCAAAAAAGCACTGTCACCTTGCACCTCCACAGTCCAGGCACAATTCCCGTCTCTGTGTGCATGGAGTTTGTATATTCTACCGATGCTTGGTGAGTTTTCTCCGTGTACTCCGGTTTCCTCCCACAGCCCAAAGACATGCATATTAGGCTAATTGGCATTCACAAATTACCTGGGGTGTGTGCATGAGTGTGTATGTGTGTGTGTGTGTGTGTGTGTGTGTGTGTGTGCCCTGCGATGGATTGGCACCCTGTCCAGCGTGTACCCCGCCTCATGCCCTAAGTCTCCTGGGATACGCTCCAGACCCCCAGTGACCCTGAATACAGGATAAAGAGTAAATGAGTGGAATATGCAAAAAAATAAACCTTTAGGAAGGACCAAATACTTTTTCTTGGTACTGTATAGTATTTTTATTATATAAATTATAATGATCATTTTGTAATTACACAATATATTAAAATATTAAAAACAAATACAATATTTTAAAGCAGATTCATTTTTTCCTCCTTTACTAAACTGTATAGTTGTTAATAATAAAATGTTAAGAAATCATGAAACATTTGTTTTCAGAATACTGCTTATTATTCTTATTATTTTATTAGTTATTTTATTTACCTCGAGCTCTGTAACATTTCACACCCAGGATGATGGTCACCAGCAGGTACGGAGAGGCCGTCACTAGACTACTGATCAGTAACAATAGCACTTCTACATTTAAGAATGAAACTGCACACACACACACACACACACACACACACACACACACACACACACACACACACACACACACACACACACACACACACACACACACACACACACACACAATGGATTGAATGAACAGACATTTAAAAAAAAATTTGTTAAAGAAGAAGGGAATTATTTAATTGTACCTGTGTCCAGTTGTTCAGCTCTACACCTCAGTGTCTCTGTAGCAGTAACGTTGCTGACATTGTTAGATGCAGTGCAGTTCAGTGTCACGTCTCCATCTGCTGGTGAGAGACTGAACTGCAGCTGAGCTCCACTCCCAGTCTTATAGCCGCTCCACAGGTAGGAGACTCTCTCAGCTCCGAGTGCTGCACACTTCACATCAACATCACAGCTGTTTGTGGACACTTTCCATGTCTGATTCTTCTCAATTTGCACAGCAGTTATGTGATCTTAACATGGATTAAAAAATATATATAAATATAAAATAGTTCTGTTTGTAACTGCAGCAGTTAAGTGTTTTTACACACCCACCTAACCTATAGTGTGTGAACAGTAAACACTAAACATAAAACATAGATATTCAGTATATTAACCATGTTTGACATATAATCACAGTTACATTAACAAGCTAAAATCTATTCATTTTGATGAATATAATAAAGTTCACCTTTAATATAAACTTTAAATATCTTTGTTGGAAGCTGTTTGGTAGATAACATAACCACTGAGAATGTCCCAGAGTCTTGAGGTTGAAGATGTTTTATAGTTACTCCAATCTTATGATGGTTCTCTTCTAATCTTCCACTGAATTGGGATGGTGGAAAGGTGTAATGAGGTAAATCATATTCAGCAAAATTGTCCCCATTGAACTTCCACTCAGCAAATGACACATTTAAATGTTCCAGCAGGAAATCCAGGGAGCTCCCAGTAGCTCTCACTATATCCTGATCAGCCAAAACACACACACCTGCCGTAAGATAAAAGATAACACATTGCAGTCTATATGTCAGAAAAGTGTATTCATGACTATTGGTATAATATTGAAATGAGGTGTGAAAATCTATAGATTTCTAGACTGAAGCCGTCACCTAAATTACTATAACAAATCCTATTTGCAAAAAACATAAAAAAAATATTCTACAGTAAACCTCTTTATAATAGCATCTTTTTAAAATTTGCAGTTATTAGAAATCTTGTACACAAAACACGCATTTCATTAACAGCCCCATTTTTAGATCATGCCTGAGGTAAAATAACTTTGTGTAAACAGAATGCCCATATCTGGACACCTCACAATAAATTAATGTGCATCTTTAAACTTTAAGCTTTAAACAGTCATTCAAGATGTTAATCTTTTTCATGTTAAAACATTTTCCCAAACCATGTAAAAGCTCCTGACTTACAGATACAGTATAAGGAAGTGTGTTTACTATAAAGGTCCCATATTTATCTCCATACATACCTTGAAGAATCCCGAACATGAGCACTCCAGAGACAAAAGTGTTATATCCATGATAGTCTTGCATTGCTGTTTTTGTCTCACTGCAGCTCGACTCAGACTGTTGATTCAACATTAGGTGAATCCAAGACACCAAAAACACTTCCTCATTCGCTGTGTGTCTGAAATCTCCTAATCTATAAAATGTTCACTGTGGGTGGCAGTTAAGGCAAAAAGTGTGCCTACAATGTACATTATGTACACACACACACACACACACACACACACACACACACACACACACACACACACACACACACACACACACACACACACACACACACACACACACACACACACATATATATTATATATTTAATAGTAAGTAAGGAAATGTGTGAATAAAGCAACATTTTTATACACATTTGAAGGGGACTGTAGAACATTAAAATGCAAAGCTTGAAGCATATGTACTAAAAAATAACTTAATGAACAAATCAGGCTGCTGTTGGTGGTGTAGTAGGGTGAGGGTATTTTTTTCATTTTTGAATATTTTGGGCCCCTTAGTACCATATGAGCATGGTTTAAATGCCTCAGCCTATTGTTGCTGACCATATCAATTCCTTTATGACCACGAGCCATGTTGCTAAGCTAAACTCATCTCCACAGTCACCAGATCTCAATCCAATTAAATTAAATTCTTAACATGGATCTGTAGGAGACAAATCTGCAGCAGCTGTGTCATACTATCATGTCAACATGGACTAAAAGACTTAAGGCAGTTCTGAAGGGTCGTAACAGCAGCAGCAAGACATTCCTAATGAAGTGGCCATTGAAAGTATGTTACTAGTCAACAGACCTGCACAAGATGTAGGATATGCAACACATAATAATACCTATATTCAATCTTTTTAAAAGAAAATTTACTTACTGTATATTGATGTGGTAACTCATGTACGATGCTTAGATTTGAATTGTGTGACATTTCCTTATTATTTTTATTTACATTTAAATTACATTGTTCCTTTATTTGCCAGCTTTTAATTGGGGATAAAAATCCATAAGCAAATGTGATGACCTGGCACGTTTTTGTAACTATTTGGTTATCTTTGAGAAGGTACAAGTTCTCTAGACACAGTATATAACATTCATAGGCCCTTGTGAATACAGACATATATATACACACTTTGTCTTCTTCACTCAATATATTTGTGCATATTAATATGTTTCACCTTTAAATGTTTGCTATAAGAAGCTGTAATGGTGAAAAAGTGTATAAATTCTATTTTTTTTTCATGTATAATGTATATTGTGTATCACAATGTGGTTCTGCATAAACAGCACCTGCATAATAAAGTGGAGAAACATGATATACCACGTTTCTTTTTTTTACTCGTGGGAAGTTGCTAGCCAGATGAGGAAATAACTGATACAAACTGTGTTTTTTTTTTTTTTAAGAAAAAAATATAGGTCATGTTTACAAAGGGAACCGATCCCGATCTGCATAAGACTGGCTAATGTGTGTGTGTGTGTGTGTGTGTGTGTGTGTGTGTGTGTGTGTGTGTGTGTGTGTGTGTGTGTGTGTGTCTGTGTGTGTGTGTGTGTGTGTGTGTGTGTTGCACCTAAATGAGACTTTATGTAGTAGAAGTGTGTATTAGAAGATGTAGGATTTTTCAGAATCTGTTCAAATGTAGGACTTGTGTGGTCATAAAGACTGCAGGGCAAAGGGAAATGACACACAGACACACACACACACACACACACACACACACACACACACACACACACACACACACACACACACACATGCATGCACACACGAAAATAGTGCTCCTAATCATTAGTCATTTTTCTCTATCTAGTTTTCTTCTAAGGTCCCCACAAATTTTGCTTTGTTAGTTGTTGAGTTAGGGTGGGGCAGGGGTGGCTCAGGCTCTGGGTTGCCGATCAGATGGAAAGGGGTTTAAGTCAAAGGGGTTCAAGTCCAGGTGTCACCAATACTAGGTCACCCCTGTTGGATCTGTGTATATCTGTGAATATACAGATGGTAGGAGGAAGTTTATAGGGCATGTGGAATGTTTTTTTTTTTTCTCTTTTTTTTTTTCTGAAATGACATGAGGTCAAGGGTGTGGGCCCTCATTGCCCTCATTGTAGTCCTCCTGGGATGTGGACTGTGTAGCTCTTTAGGATCACAGATCATCCTGTATATTCAAACTGTAATATTAGAAAACAATAGTTCATCTATATAACATATGATTATTTATCATTTTCTGAGATTGTGGATTTGGGTTTTTATGAGCTGTAAGCCATCATCATCTCAGTTATGACAAACCACGGCTTGAACTATTTTATTTAGCATGAAATGAGTCTATCTCGTACATTAGTTTCACCTTTTAAGTTGCATTACTGAAATAAATGAACTTTTGAAGATATTCTAAGTTTTCGAGTTTCACCTGTAGTTGATTACAGTATTAGTCACAGTAGTTGTAATGTGCAGAGTATTTTCTTATTAAAGTATTTTAAAGCATTTGCTTCTTCAGATGAACATAAGCAACACTGCAGTTCTGCTAAAACAAGCACAGCTAATAAAGCAGACACACATGATGTCTGGTTACTTGTGGTCAGTTGCTAACAGCAACCAGTAGAGGAAACAGCGCTACACTGACTGTGGCTTTATTTAAATAACTGAATACGTTTGGTAATCTGATTAACTCTTAACAGTACTGTAATTGCTGTATGGATGAGGAAAAGCAATGCATGCACAGTACATAGAATATGAAGAAGACTGTAGGCCAGTAAAATGGCTGATCTGCATTTAAAGGTTATGAAAACTAAGAAATGCTCACACTCACTCACTCATTGTCTATACCACTTTATTCTGTATTCAGGGTCGCGGGGGGTCTGAAACCTATCCCAGGAGACTTAGGGCACGAGGCGGGGTATACCCTAGACAGGGTGCCAATCCATCTCAGGGCACATACACTAACTCACACACTCATTCATTCACACAATACGGGCAATTTCACCAATTCGCCTAATCTGTATGTCTTTAGACTATGGGAGAAAACTGGAATTCCCAAGCACAGGAAGAACATGCAAACTCCATGCACACAGAGACAGGAATCAAGTCTGCCCAAGAATCGAACCTCGACCCTGAAGGTGCAAAGCAACAGTGCTAACGACTACACCACCGCGCCTCAGAAATACATTAAAGCTAATGAGGACAAGGTAATTGCACCACCTTTTGGCTTGTTTAATAAATGCAAAATATGGCAAAAAGCTTTTACTTACTGGATGCCAATGGCAAAACCCACAAACAAAGCAAGTCATGGTAGCACTTTTAGCAAGAAAACACATACAATAAAGTTGTCATCTTAAATAACAGTATGCCTCTGAAAACTTAAAAAAAAAAAAACTTTTTTAAAAGGCTAACTAGTTTTTAACACAATGATGAATCCAAAATCCCTTATAGCATTGTCCATTTAAAGCAGTTGAAACCTCTTCAATTTAAGGTGGAATTACATATTATGATCAGTGTTGGGTGTAACACGATACAAAGGGCTTGGAATACTTTTTTGATATAATAAGTAATCTAACAAATTAGGTCCGCCATTTAAGTACTCCGTTATTTTGTTATATTTTCAAAAATGTAATCAGTTATTTAGATTTTTATGTATAAAATTCTACATTCTACATACAAAACTTATATTTGTGTACAATTTGTTTTTCAGTTGAAAAGACAGAAAAAAGTGCACTGAAGTACTGTACACATAGCCTCTCCCACTCTATCTGGCACTAATACGTCCTGCAACATCACACCGTAACATTATTATTTAAATTGCAACCCACAGAATTTCTTTAGAAAAGGGCAAAGCGCCCCTTTTTTGTCCCTCTCCTTAATAAACTTGGGAACTTGAGTGGGCCATGGCCATCTGGTAAAATAAAATCATTCAAAATGCTACCGTTGAGTCATTTGTAGAGATTATCTAAATTGTCTCCTTTGTAATCAACAAATGTCCAGACAAGGAGTCTGGACTAAACAGACTGTTAGTAACCTACACAGACTGTTACCTGTAGTAACCTGGCTAAACACACGACGGGTCAAACCAAGCTGAGTGGTACTAAGAGAAAAAAAGCACCAAACAAATAAATGTTAGAATGACTCTTTCATGGACCGAGTAGGTACAGTAATCACTTACTGATCATCATACTCCAAAACATTGTCTACAGTTTTCTCAGCTCATAATGGCCCAGAGACCAAGACAAAGATCAGTAGTTTATATGACTGTGCTGTTAAGTCCCCTCAGGGACCAACTCAATCTGCACCTGAAACTACCCACTTTCTATAGCCGAGCAACAAGCAATGTAGGGCTGCGATCGGAAAGCAGTTCAACAGTATAAATTTGCCCCTCCACTTCTCATGCTTATCAGGGTTTCTCTTTGTATACACAAAGAAGGTGGCCTTCGACCTACAGTAGTATCAGTTTGACCAAAATTTTTGGCATGCCAGAAATCCATCATTCTTCTGGCCTCCAGATTGTTGGTCAAATCCCCTATCCCCTCGAGACAGGGTTAATCCTTCTCTATTGTCTTTTTAGTTTTATCTTTTCTCTCTTTTTTTGTCTTTTCATTTCGATTTTCAGTTTTATCTTTTATTTTTGTCTTTTCCTTTCATTTTTTTATATTTTATTTTCTCTTTTTCCTCCTCTTACTGTAGGTAGACGTGTTGATTTGTGTTGGGGCCTATATAGACATGTGTCAAGGTGTTGTGCATTCTCCTGATTGCCATCATGACAGTGTTGCCTAGCAACTGCACATGAGAGTGGCTGCGGTCCTGCCTGACTGAAAACCCACGGAGTAGTTGTTCGTGGGTTTGCCTGCCGCAATACCTGCGATAACAGATAAGAAGTTCAGACTATCATCAAACATGCATAAACCAGGCTAAGGCAAAGTATACAGGTACAAGGAAAACCTTTCAAACTGAAACAGGACACCAAATGTGACAGATAGAATGTTGACCTTCTATCTGTTGAGAATTTATTCTACATGTTGAGAATGTGGCAGTTACACATTTATTCATGTTAATTTTGCTGTAATCAGAGATTAAATTTTTGATTATTTACAAATGTGTACAGTGATTGGTCATTGTTTTAAATGTATCACTGAGATAAAAAAAAAAAAAAATGCACATTATCCTGTGCGGGTTGATCATGCATTGGTAATGTCTTTTACTTTGGAGCTCCACTAGGGGGAGCCCGCGCTACTTTCCTTCATTAAATCTAAACAAGTGACGGTGAGAGCGAGCAGTGTGCTGTACTGTCCATTTTTCCACCTTACTATCTGTCTTTATTTAAGGTAATTATGCTCTACAAAGTATTACAAGTCTGTGAACATGTTAGTTATAGTTCTGTCTTTATGGTTGTAGTAAAATATTAAGGATTTATGTGTTTTCTATAATTCTATTTTTTATTTATAAGTGTTTAACGGCGTTAGCTGCATGGAAGCACATGGTCCAGCTGTAGAGCCCAACATGGAGACTGATGTCTGGTTGCCAGTAGTGTCTAACTTGATTAATGCCATATTCATGTTTTATGTTAAAAGTTTTAAATGTTGAATTAAATGATTGGGTTAAATGGAATTGCTTTGTTGAACGTAAGCATGTGTTTAATTTTGTTTTGTGACTGCTTTGGATGTTGAGATCTAAAGCCATGTCCACACGTCGCCGGGTATTTTTAAAAACGGAGATTTTTCTCTGACGTTTTCACCTTTCGTCCACACGCAAACGGCGTCGTTGAAAACAGAACTTTTGAAAAACTCTGTCCAAAGTGAAGATTTTCCAAAACTCCATTTTCAGTGGTGTTGTGTGACAGGGGAAACTGAGATTTTGCTTTGTTGTAACGTCCACCTTGTGCCGATGATGTAATTGTCTGTGTGCTCGTCTACTTGATTTGATGTCAGCTTTGAGGATATTTTGTGCAATAGCGGCCGTACATACAGTAAACTAGTGACTGTGGTAACGTTGCGTACTGAACCTTTTACATGCGTGTACATACGTGCACAGTTACTCGCACATTACGTGAGGTGTCTGAATGTACTACTAAGCTCACTGATGCTACATACTGTACAAAACTCTGACGATACAGACCTCGCAGACAGCAACGGCCATTTCGGACGAGACCCGGTTGGACTTCTACAAAGCGCAACAGGCAATGACGTTTTGTCTAGGCTTCAGATTTGCCCCCTGTTGATTAGGGAGGCTCTTAAACAGGGCATTTTGCGTTTTCATGTGGACAAAAATATTTTTAAACCGTAGGTCGTGTGGACAGAAAAAAATCTCCGTTTTTAAAAATAACCGGCTACCTGTGGACATGGCCTAAATCTAAACAAGTGCCGGTAAAAGCAGCGTGCTGGTCATTTTTCCACCTTTCTCCCCTCTTTATCTGTCCCAACACAAACAGCTTGGTGCACATAGCTACAAGAGATTGGATGTAACAATTCAGAAGTAGGCCACCAAACATTGGCGCAGAGCGAAGGCGCAGCATCATTGAACCTGGGGTGTAGAGCATGATGAAGCCAGGTTGTAGCCCCAAAATGCCTTTAAAATGTTCTGTCAGAGGAATCATGTCATCCTCAAAGTGCAGCTAGAATCTCTCTTGAGCTAGGGGATATCACAGAACATTACTCTGGCAGAACGGGGCAAATCATTGGAAGACCAGGACAAGTTCATCTCGTGCTTTCTCATTCTGACCACAGCTTTTGTTTCAGGTTTTTGGATTGTCGTTTGCTCTTTGATTTCCCAGTTACCGATCTAATGCTTCTACTTCCACTGCTGATTCATTCATCTGCTCTTGGATTCACCTCATTCTGTCCCGCTCCATGACAGGACCATTACTCTAAGGCTGGATTCATCACTACAGGCCTGAGAGTAAATGAGAGTATGGAATGGAAACATCCTCAATCAATGACCAAGAAAATATTCAAAAGTCAACCATCAGCTTTAAATTGAATTGAAATCAGTTTTATTTATATATCACAATTAATAATGTTTATTAGAAACAAAAGATGAGAAAATGTAACATTTTTGAAACATTATCAGGAAAAACGTTCAGCAATCAACACTGCTCATTACAGTGAGACGCTTCTTGCAGAGCTCAACAATATACTTCGGATTAAACACAGAAGACTGCTATCCAAGGGCTTTGTGATCTTGCATGACAACACTGTTGACACTCTGTAAAAACTTTGTTTTGAGGCATTAAAGAATCCTCCCTATTGTCCTGAAATTGCTCCATTGACTTTTACCTATTATTTCCCTAAAAGCAATCTTATGAGAATGAAGATTAATTTCTGATGTAGACGTAGAGACAGTGGTGTAACATTTGTAGCTTCAGTCCAGGCTAAAACATTTTTTAATGAAGGAATATAAAAGCTTGTTGACAGTCCACTCATCTGTTGTGGCAATAGCCAACACCCACAGCCACCACCACAAAAATGTCTAGCGGAGGCTCATACATACCAGTTGATGGAAAAGATGCTGTCTCCTCGCTTCTGCTACTTTCCTGAAGCTTCCCAGTGTTGGGGCTCCTTTGGTGATCATAACCACTGCCAAAGTCTACTTATTAGTTTCAGTTTCAAGTTTGTCATATGCACAGTATAGAAACACTTTTCCTCCCATACAATGAAATTCTTTCTTTGCTGTCCACTAGAGAGAGAGAGAGAGTAGGTATAGAAAAGAATAGAGAAAAACTGCATTTTAAAAACCAGCATTGAAAAAAAAATTAACAGCTATGACATACAATTTAAATGTGTTCTTCAGAGTGAAAGCTGTTTAACACTTAAAACCACTCTGTGTCTGTCCTAAATGAACATCACACTCTGTACAATTATGATCCATAATCTCCTAATAGATTTATTCAAAGCAGCATCTGCTCTTACAAGCTGTAATAACCATGACTATACTGATGTGACTGCACATTATATTTAGCATCATAATATATTTATATGAAAGAGGAAATACAGAGATGGAAAGGTGCTGTGGTTTATTTATGTGGTGCTAAAAACATTTAGTGTTCCTGAGACTAATAAGAGGAATAAATCAGCATGTAATCTTCAGGAAACACATGGTGGTGTATTTAGTTTTTTTTTTTTTTTTTGGTTGCTTTAAAAAAAATCTAAAGCTTAGAGCTGATAGTAAAAGACCTTCAGTGGGACAATTTTACATTGTGTGTAGTAGAAAGCAAATATATTATTTCATTCACAATATAATGGTCTGGTCAGTGGTCTGCTGTATGTGTCTGTTACTGTATAAGCCCATGGGACAGTGTTTAAGGGGAAAAATTAATGAAAAAAGGAGAAGCATAGGGGCTTCATTGCTGGCTTTAAGCAGGACTAGGGTGGGCCTGTCGTACTGTAGGCATCAGGCAGAAAAGGATCTAATGTAGGTGCAGGGCCTGAGAGTCTCCAGCAGTCTCCCTCTCATTAAACCCACCCAGAAAGTGCTGGTTGAAACTGCATAATTAAACAACTTGTTGGAACCCAGTGAGCTGCAAAGGTAGAAAAAAGGGAAGTCAACTTTAAAGATATGTCTTCAAACCAAGCGCAAATCAAGAAGTGAAATTACACTGGAAATAATGCTCAGTTTTGCACTGGAGCGTAAACATTACATGCAAGACCTATGATGGAGAAGGTGGAGAAGAAAAACAAACATGACGGTGAGGGAACTTGTCTGTGTCCTACAGGTTTCTGGTGCTGCTGAGGGTCTCAGAATTTCTTTTTATTTCGTCTTTACTGGTAAAGGCAGTATGGTGGCATAGTGGTTAGCACTGTGGCCTTGCATCTCAGTGTAAAAGGTTAGATTTCCACCTTTTGTTCTTTGTATCTAGAATTTGCACAATCTCCCTTTGCTTAGTGGGTTTCCTCTGGATAGAAGTATGAACTTGAACTGAACAAAAACTGCAGTATATATATATATATATATACTGTATATAGTTTATTGTGGTTGTATATTTCAAATATGTAATGTAATTTAATTTAAACATTTAAAACATCAATGCAAAAAAAAAAAACCTTACTAATTGCTGTTCAAAAATATATTCAAGTGTTAAAATCTTCATTAATTTTCAACCTCACAAATTCAGGTATTAAAATCTACATTGACAAAATGCAAGTCTACAAATTTAGGTTGGCAAAATTCATCATGAAAAAATCTGATCTTCACATCCAGAGTACTGGGTCCAATGTACTGCTGATTGCTGCGGTCCGTTCCGCAGCATACTTTAAAGTATTCCCTTCCCGTCCCCCGTGCAGTCTACTCTGCAGAGAACTACTTGCTGATTAGAGTGCAGCACTTCTAACTACGTAGCTAGGTTGCCAGTTGAGCATCAGGAAAAAAAAATGGTGTAAACGCTATATTCAAAGCAAAGCCAGCATTTGCTCTGTCATTCAAATGCAATAGTGATGGTTTTTCTTTTGCCTTACACTCGGTAATGCAAATACATTTACATTCAACAACAATATGGGATTAATTTCTTTACAATCAACAACAAAATCATGCTGTTTACACCAGTCAGTTACTTAGAAGAGCAAGATCGGCAAGTAGACTGCAAAGTAGACTGTACAGAAAGCAGCAAAAGCACACTTTGAAGTACCTGCGGAACAGACTGCAGAAATCATCAATCCAGTGCTCTTCCTGTGACACAACCTGGATGTGAAGACCTGATTTTTTCCTACCTGAATTATGTTGAGCTGAATTTGAAGACTTTCATTTTGTCCACTTGAATTGTAATGCATGAGTTTTGGCAGCCTAAATTTTTTTACCTGAATTTTGGCAGCCTGAATTTGTGGATTTGAGACAAGATTTTAACATCTGTCATATCGTGTGCCAGTGATGGGCATGTGCATGGGCATCTTTTGTCACTCCTTGCACTCTGTAGGCTTCCTAAGTAGACAGCTTCCCCTTCTGCAGGTGTGCGAAGGGGTGGGGCAGCTGGAAACATGGCTGGCTAATGATCATATTTAATATATCTCGGGCTTTCTCTGCATTATAAAACAAGGCAGGGAGTTTAGTTTAAGGTCCTGGAGGTCCTGGCGGTGTACTGAACATAGTCGCGTGGCAGACACTGAATGTGGAAGACTGGCAAGCAATTGGAGTGATGTAATGTGCTCCAGGGACTTCATGACATGAAACTGCATGCAGCCATTTGATCTCGATGTGGTGAGACTGCACAGGTTCCCCAGTGCTTTTACTTCCATACTGAGACAGCTATCGTGATCCTGCCACCAAAGGGGAAAGGGCCACTGCATCTTCATATTAAGTCCCCTGTTCCCAGCCGGGACAGTCACCCAGCTGCCTGACGTCACAAGGAACTGTGGCCAAGGAAAGCTGGGAGGGATTGCTGGTTGGCCAATCAGCAAAAAGAAGCTGTTCAAGGGAGCTTGCAGGAGCCACTTCCCACACAGGTCCATCCTGCCACTCTGTCTGCCACCATTGCCTCCAAATGAAATGACCCTTTTTCCATAGTACCTCGCATTGTGTCTGTTTCATCAGCTGTGGTGCCACCCATGCATTAAACCTGTCACACATCCAACGTGTAATAGCAATCATTTCTTACTGCAAGTTTTCTATTTTATTAAATTAGATCTTTTTGTTGTCTGCTGGCAGTGCTTGTGGTTGAAACCATGCCTCATGCCACAGTAACTAGTAGTAGGGGAAACATTCGTGTGTGTTGGATTTAATTTTAGCTTTACTCAAGAGAGCGACGAATGGAACATTTCCTCATTCCTCATTAGGGACGGTGGTGGCTCAGAGGCCTAAGGCACTGAGTTACTGATCGGCGGTTCGATTCCCAGCTCAGCCAGGTTGCCATTGTTGGGCCCTTGAGCAAGGCCCTTAACCCTAACTGCTCCAGGGAGCGCTGTACCATGGCTGACCCTGCGCTCTGACCCCAGTTACGCTGGGATATGCGAAGAAGGAATTTTACTGTGCTGTAATGTATATGTGACAAAATAAAGGCTTTACTTTACTGGGTGAAGCCACGCAGCTCTCCTAGAATAGAGAACAAATTTAGGTATATCTTTATATGTTAATCTTAATGAATTGCATAATTCATTTCTAGACTAGACTTCATTTTAATTTCTTATGCAACTGAATTTGTCACGAGCGACCGAGGGGAGAAGACAAAAACCTTAGCAGGTAGCCCGTGTTGCGTGGACGGTAGACCCAAACGCGGAAGTAGCGCGAGCAGGCAGGATAACCACGCGTTTAATCTCAGAACTCTCTTACACGAAGAGCAAGGATTTACACAAATAAACCCGCGTTCTAGCGACACACACTCAATCGAGGAAGCAAACCGAATTGGTGAGTACTCACGTGAGAAGCGGTAACGCATCGGCGAAGGCATGAATGGAACTCAATGACTGAGCGATGTGACGCGCCATCTTGTTTCCTTTTATGCATTCCTGAAAGCGCGACCGTCTTACTTCCCGGTCCTCGTGCCGGTCGCGGAGTGAGTGTGCATGACAGAATTCTATAATAGCTTAAAACACAATAGACTTAAAAATGAAATATAGGCCCCCATTCCACTGAACCGAATTTGCTCACGAATGTAGACTAATGCAAATTCATGATTACCATTTGAGAGTGGGGTAGATGATGGTAACGCCTGGTTACGGCCTTTTTTGGGCTCTGTATAAATGTTGTCATTTTTGTCATGTTTGTCAGCGGCGTAATATCGGGGAAAATTGGAGGAATATTGGTAGGAAAATTTCATAATAATGTCTAATGACAAATTTACAAATATCATTTTTATTCCTACAATATATGTGACATAGCTGGCAGCTTTTCAGAAAAGTTTGAAGTGAGACTTTGAAAATAAGGGCATGGTTTTGTGCGCATACACACGTGATGCCTCCAGTGCACATACACCATACACCTTACCCTGCATGCCTTGGGTTGTGCATATTCTAAGAGGCCAGAGAAAATTACAATATCTGCATTGAGTTTAATCACACACAAAACAGTGCATCACTATTTATATTCATGAGAACATTCATGGGATAACACACACTTAAGATAGAATCCTACAAAACACATGCAATATTACGCGTTTGATTCCTGCATAATTGCAACTGTTGTCTACGGTATATTACTACCTTAACCTTTAACATGCTAGTCAATATTTTCATTCTGATCTCCTCAGATGGCTCCCTCATTAGCTTTCTCTCATCCATGTTCAGTGAGGTACATCATGATATCAAACAGCAGTGATTTCTTTTCAACATTTACCTAGGATGACTACTGTAATTGATTTCAAGATTGAATTGAATACTGATTTGATTTCAATATTTTATTTTGAACATGAAACAATATAACAAACAAAATAAAATAAACAAGTATAAACGTAGTATAAATACACATGATTCTAATTTGAAAGAGAGAGAGAAATAAAACATTCAACTTGAGACTTTTTCAGAGACTTTGCCAAAAAAAAAGTATGCATTAATCAAAGAAAAATCAAGTTGCTTTCTCTGAAGTGGAGAGAAAGGTTTATATTTATTTATAGGGTTCATAGCTATGTAATATGGATTTCATGGCTGTGAACACTATAAATATAAACTTCCACTGCTGTCAAGCCCTAAGAAACATGTTAAAATGTTTTCATGGGTCACTTTGTGGGTCTACAACTGTAGGCTTGTGAAATAGTAAAAATAATAAAAACCCTGCTAAAATTCCAGCAATAGCCATCATTTTTAATAAACAAAAAAATTATTAATGTTGTATTTGCAACATTGTTATGGGGTGATTTGGTAAAGAAAACACACTAAATAATAATAATAATAATAATAATAATAATAATAATAATAATAATAATAACTCTACAGTGACAGTCGTGCCACATTGTGTAAAATCCCTACTTTCAAAAAACAAACCCGTTTATGTGTAAAACACTGATTCTGAAAACTGATTTGAAATGGGAAAAAAATAATAATAATTACTTATGGCAATATAATAACTAAAAACATTCATGGTAAAAACACATTGTATATAGGGGCAATATGCATTTTGTAAACCACTAAACAATCAGTGGTAATTGTTTTAAGCTAAGCTGTGCACAATTTATAGAGTCACACACTCCTGTCCAGTGTGGCATTTCTACCAAAGATCCTGTGTTGACAGGAGACTTAAAAGTCTTCCCTTGCACATTGCTAAGACTTTCAATAGGGTCAAAGTCAGGATTCATGTGAAATTCGTGCATAAAAATTATGCTCATAGAATCTACAATTTGAGCCAAATGATTCTTAGCATTGTCATCCTGGAATATGTTCATGCCATCAGTGAAGAAATTTTTTTTTTTTTGATGACCTGGTCATTCAGTACATTCAGGTAGTCAGCTGACTTCATTTTATTGCACCTGTATAGTAATTAAAGATTATAACACCAAAGCCTATACAGTGGGTGCTATCTATAAAGGATGCTTTGGCTCATACATCTTATTTACAGTATAATCTACAGTCCATTTTTCTTTTACAATTCACTAAAAGATAAACAGCAAGAGTAAACAAATAGTTATAGTGAATAATAGTTAATTCTAAAAACACAGAAATATGTTTAACTTTAAAAACTCTGCAAATTATTTCATTATCAAACCACCATTCAGTGTATGTGAATGAATAATGTACTCCTGCTCCTTTCTTGACATCCTATTCAAGAGTTTCTATAATGCTTTGATTTTGTATACTGTAATTGTATTATAAAATTCCAAAACTACATCCTTCCTGATAGGACACTTTGGACTTTCTTTATGAACCTAGAGTGAAAAGAAAAGACATTTTATGGAATTTATACACAATGATACAAACTGCTATTAAGTTTGATTTAATAATATTTTTGTTTAGTTGGATGCAAACCAAAAATCCTTGCTGCCTTTGTATTAGATTTTGTAACCTGGTGTCCATCAGTCGGGGGAACATCTCACCCCAATATGTTTGTTGTATCTTAACCATTGATGTTTATGTGTGAGTGATTAGTGTAATTTGTATACTTTTATAGATTTGCTTCAATTTACTTTATCAATATAATTAATATATATGACTGTGTTTCAAAAATTGGTCTACCTTTTTAAATAAACTGTTGTCTAATTTTGACAGTTTAATTCATATCCACAATCAAAATAACTGAAAACAAGCTATTATTTGTGTGTGTGTGTGTGTGTGTGTGTATATATATATATATATAAGCCATGTTTCATTACCATGGATATGGGCAGCCAGTAGTACTGAATTGCTCCTACCTGCATTATCCCCTTTTGCCCTTTTTGCTAACCTGGGCATAAGCTGCATCAGCAGTTTCACTGAAATATCCTGAAGAATGAAATAGAGACATGGATGGAAATTATGGAGAGCATTGAAACTAAATTACAGAAAGGGTTGGTATGTTTCCAGTTTTGTATTATTGCTGAGCTGTAAACATAAATTTGTAAATTTCTTTAAGAGAAACTTGTGACAGCAGGCTAAAAGTCAGTGCCAAAATACATCAGACAACCCCGTGCTACAACAAAGGCTCGTAGATAATTTGGCAGCTTCTGTTTATGCAAGAAAGGGACGGGGTGCCCTAACTCACCTGGCCTGGAGGCTGATTACATTTGACCCTTAACCTGTCGCACATGGTCTATAAAAGGGCTGTAGAGCCCCAGACCAGTAAGTAGGTACTTTCATACCACACCCTTGTGTGTGTGTCCTGTGCATGCAGATTTAGCAAATTCTGGAAAGATTTATAAGGAAGCAGCCTGCCGAGCGCCCATGCTTGAATAAGCCCTGCTGCCTCTGTCTCTAAAGCGCCTTCTGCTCGGTTCGCCAAGCACTGAACCTGTGGATCTGTGCCCCTGCCTTGAGCGACTCTGTAGAGCCACTGAGACTTCCTACAGACTATCTGAGTATACTGTACATTTCATTGAGAAGATGCTGCTCTTTGCATTTCTGTAAATAAAAGCACTGCGTGTTTGTAGAACTTGGTCTCTGTGGCAAATCTGCTAAATGACTGAATGTAGAGTAGATGTAGCTCTTGATTTTTATTCCCCAAATATCTTTCTTTGCCTAAGAAATAAGTTTCATGTTGTCTCGAGAAATTACACGTACTCTTTAAACTCATCTTACCTTGATTTGTGTTCTGGTTCAGTTCTGAGTAAACAGTGTCTGCTTCCTCACTGCGCTTTTCTAGTAGGCAACATTCACAGATTTAAAATCCACCCTATTAGAGCCTCCAACATATTGTAGTTTTAAAAGAATGTGTGTAAGATAAACAACTGCTAAATAATCTAAAGAGTATTTTTTAAAGTATATTTTTTATTTGTTTTATTATTTTATTATTATTATTATTATTTCAAAAAAATACACAATACAAATTAAAAGATTTATGTCTAACCTTGTTTTCTTTTTGGCCTCTTTTGGTTTGTCAGGTCAAGTTCAACATAAGTCACATCACTCAGGTCAGTGGCAGCATCTACAGTATAAAGGAGAATAGACACAGCTTACTTTTCTGACTGTTCATGCTTGCATGACTGTCATTACACAAACTTTGCAGGATATCTTCCACAGCCAAATGCTGTTTTACAGATCAACAACAGACGTAAACCATTTAACCAATTCTGTGGATACACCACATATTTTTCAGCCCATAAATACTTGTAAAATAGATTTGAATAAGTAAAAAAAAAAAGCCATGGCCTGCCCACTATTTTCTTTATAGTTCATAAATAATTTTAGGTTAAATCATCTGTAGTGGAGTTCAACTTCTGACACATTGCACTGTGCATTCAACTATGATAATAGCCACTGTTATGCATAATAAAGGAAAAATCAGGGTTATTACATTAAGGCTTTTTAACCTTTTTCTTCACAGGGGGCATTGTTGCAGTACAGTTACTAAAAACAGTCACTGCACTTGGACACAAAATCGAAAAAAATACACAGATGTTGACTATACAAGTGATGCACACACACTGAGACTGTTCATGGGAGACAATTATCCACAATTCCACAGCGAGAGAGAGAAGAACCAATGGCTCAGTTGTGATCACATGAAGCTCGGCAGACAAAGCCTAGACATACTATTCATATTTCAAGACCTCGCTTGTTTATCAAGTTAAAATTATTAAAAAAATTTGCTTACAAAACCCGCAAACCAAATTACTCATAATCCAAGGTTTTACTGTATTTAACATGATTAAATCCTGGCCCTGTAAAACTGATGTAAAAGGTTTTTTTTATTGTAGTAAGCAAAATATAAAGTGTAGCTCTGAGTCATCTTATGAAAAAAAAGAATAAAAAAAAAATCATACGATAAAAAACATTATGATCTTAATTATACTGTAGTTACCTGTAGGGTTCATGTTTTTCATTTCAATCATGGAGTAAACTGTATGATTTTGTCCCAATGCAGAGTCATCTGATGAGAACAAAATAGCCTGATTACTATCGACAGCTTATTAGTAAGCAAACACCTTGTTTGTTGTTTTAAAATACTGTGCAGGCCATCACCTTTACCATGAAATGTAAACTTTCTAATACATCTCATCACCTGGTTCTGTCAGTGTCTGTCATTATCTACTATAGAAATCAATTCTGAATAATGTGAAGGCAAAAAAAAAAAAAAAAGGTTAATGGTTGCTGCTGTTGTTACCTTTGTGATATTTTTTCCAAGTTACAACCTGTGAGTACATTGTATTGCTGGAGCCAGCTGCATAATCAGCTAAAACAGAATAAAATAAAGGCTTTAAAAAGCTATTATGTTGCTACATTTAACTATATTTAATTCTTTGTATACTGTATATTTTTAACACAAATGAACTATACCTCTAGACATCAAAGCAGAATTTTCATAGATAGGGTGATGAGCTAAAGATAAAATAATAATGAAAAAATTATTATTACCATGGATAAAAAGAAATGCTGATGTGTTTATTGTTATTTCAGACTGACCTGCAGGCTGATTATTGTCCCGATTTACTGTAGAAGGAATCTGATATCCTATACCTTTTCAACATAGTAAAACAATGAAACAAAGTTAAAACATTCCTTTCACATGGTATATTTGCAGTAAAATACAAGCCAATATCTGATGAAGCAAATACACTCTGGCATATTCTATCATACCTTTTGTCTCCTTGAAGCGTAGCAGAAGGATCAATAAGACGATTAAGATGATAAACACAAAGGCCAAACTTAGTCCTACAACTACTCCAGAGGATCCAGAAGCTGAAACTAGGCAAGAACAAGAACCCAAATATTCCTTTATTGAACTTATTTTATTACAAATGTAATTAAAGTAAGAAGACGTGGTTTCCTCACCTCTGACTGAAACCCAGCTTTTGGGTGACTCTCCTCTCTCTGGGTGTGTACAGTGGTAGAAACCTTCATCTGACTTTGATACTCTACTGATGGTCATCTCTCCTGTAGTCTGGAACTGGAGAGTTGAATCATTTCTATAGAAATTGACACCAGAGTCTGAGATCTTTGTGTTGCGATATAAACAGCGTAAAGTCAGAGAATTTCCCTCAGTTACAGGATGGACAGGACTCTCCAGGATCACATCACCATCTGTAGGAAAGAGAAAGACAACACTAAAAACACAAATTGTGCAAAATAAAGCAATAATTCTATTATTACTAGAACATGCAGAACTTTATAAGACCTGAAAAGAACAAATGCAGTATTTTGTATTATTGTTGCACTGTCAGAAAAAGTACTGAACTCTAACCTTTCTTGCCACTTAGATGTTATACAAAGTCACCGGTGCTACCAATGGTGAAAAGTGACCATTTATGAAGAGTCAAATTATTGGCCTGCATCAAGCATGGACAAAACTTAAGGAGATTTGAAATTTGTGGAATTAGGTTAAGAACTGTCCAACACATTGAAACTTGTAAGGAGTTCATACGACAAACGTGGTCAGAAAAAAATAATGGAAATCAGGTCAACACTTACAAGCTGTTCAAGCCTCTAGAGGCAGTGCTACGATCTGGTTGCTCAGGTCTCGGCTCAGCAATGTTATGTGGCAATAAAATGAAGACAGCTGACGACCTGAATTTACTGAATGACCAGGTTATCACATCTATTAACTTTTTCTTCCCTGATGGCACAGGCATAGTCCAGGATTCAAATTGTGACGGAATGGTTTTGGGTGCAAGATGAAATAAAATCACCACACTGTACCATAATCAAAGCTAAAATTTTGTTTTTCAAAGTAAATTTTATCTGTGAATTCAACGTTTTTTTTTTTTTTTTGGTTTGTTTTTTGTCAAAATGTATGTGGAATTCACAAATGAAAGAAAAAGTTATAAACTAAATATATTGAATAAAAATGATTATTTTATCCAGTAAGTGGAATATATAAAGGTTTTAAAGATAATAGTTCATTCAATAGGGTCGTTCATACTGTCTGCTTGTGAGAACTGATTAAAGACTCACTGTGCACTGAGATGTTGAGGAGATGACTGCATCCTTCAGATTCAGACTGACACCAGTAAACTCCAGTGTGTGATGCAGAGAGGCTTTGGATGTTACATGTAGATCCTGAAACGGATGAACAACTGTACAGTGTCTCACTGTGTGTGTATCCTCTCACTGTCCATCCAGTAGAGTCTCTCTGGTCCTCACAGCTCAGTGAGAGAGAGTCAGCAGTAAAGTGTTGAGTTCTGCTGGGACTGATGGTCAGAGACACTGGAGGAGATTCACCTGTTAACATTTATATTAATATTATTATATGTAAATTTATGTCAATAATATTCAATTTAGATAAAAAAACTAAGGGTTTGGAGCATGATTTAGCGAAGATAGCAGATTAACTATACGTAGAGCTGGTGGAGATTCTCCTGAAACACAGGCAATATACTGTACAATTATCAATGCAACCAAAAAGATTAAATGTGGTTAATTAATG
Organism: Clarias macrocephalus; assembly: GCA_011419295.1. Classification (NCBI taxonomy): domain Eukaryota; kingdom Metazoa; phylum Chordata; class Actinopteri; order Siluriformes; family Clariidae; genus Clarias; species Clarias macrocephalus. Next base: position 36,488 of record JAAGKR010002908.1, read on the forward strand.
ATTTTATTATTGATGATAAAACAAAACAAAAATATACTTTCATTTCTAATTTGTTTTTTGTCAGACTAACATTCCAAATAAATTTGATTTTAGTATTTCATTGACCATCACTTAAGATGATTATATGCTCATGAAACATTGCTATCATGTAATTAAGCAATACCACATGAGATTGTTGTACGTTCGAATATAGCATGATATAATGCGATATTGCTTTCATACAACAGTTCCACCAACACCATTTGTTATATTATATTATGATTTGTTTGTTTATTTAACAAGTTATTTTGATCTGCCAACACAAATCCCTGACAGACTGACAGAGCTTGAGACTGACAGATAGCAATTAACAGCTAGTGTAATTAACAGGGGTGAAAATAATTTAAAATCTTACTGGTACTATGTAGTCAAAATGTCCCTTTATACAGTATTTCCACTAGTTCTGCTTTAGAATGTCAGCTGCATTATCTAGCGGGTTAAGGTTGAATCCCAAATAGCTTTAAATGGAAAGTTAGTGAGTTATATAGGGTATACATTGTCACACACAACATGTAGTGGCCTAGATCAGCGATTTGAGAGTTAGAAGCCATAAACAAATGAACACAGATGGTTCAGATATGATTCATATGATTCGATATGACTTGGAAGCAATTACTAAGTAAACAAAGTGTTGTTTAAGGTGACATAACATTATCAACTATGTTTCCTTGCTGAAAGTGCTGCTGTGGCTGGTTTAAAATGTGGGTTTTGGCAGGCAGTTACTCTATCCTCAGTACTATGTAACATACTGACCTTCACCCTGTTTGCGACTGACGATTGAGGGAAAAAAAAAGGGTTATTAGAAGTAATTAATATAGTTAAACATTCCAGTGATGTCACTGTCTGATGTTACCGGCAACAGAGTGAGAAGTTAGAGTCATGGCCTGCTATCTCCACCCAGTCCTCCTTTGGTGTGGCCACAGGCAGGAGTTGAACATGACTTGGGCCAGCGTGACTGTCACTTCTTCAGTGGCTGCAGGGGTGATCCTGACATTTAGGCAGCAGCCCTTTCCTTTGGGCGACTGGGTCACGATGGCTTGCCTCAATAAAACATGAGTGCTGTGGCAGCTCATGCAGTCCTTCAGCGATTGTCCTTCAGCAGGTGATTAAAAAGCAGTGTACTCTGTATACCTTTAGAGTTGCTGGGGTGCCTAGCATGGCCCCTTTCATGTGCCTCTCTTCTTTCTGCTGGCCAGCAATGGTGGCACTCGCATAGGCTGCAGGCTCTACAACAGCATGGTTACAGTCATGGCTATCCAGCTGTGCCAGATGGCCTCACCCGTTAACACCTGCTAAAGGGGAGCCTGCATGCCAAATGAGCCCTCTGGAGTGAGTGACGAGTGGAAAAAAATTTGGGCACATGACCACCACAAGAGAATGTGACAGAACGTTTCATCATTAAAATATGCTATCAGTTGATCTACTCTTTCTTTCTTCATCAACACACACACACAAACAATTATTGTTGATGTATTTCCTCACCAGTGACACACAGAGGCTGTGGCTTGCTGTGTTGTGTGTGAAAGGCTGGTTCTCCTCTCTCTGCCCTGCACATATAACCTCCTGTGTGATTGAGAGTAACAGGACTGAGAGTGTAGGAGCCTCCAGATCCTCTGCTGCTGTCTGAGAGGAGCGCCGTCCTGTACCTGAGGGAACCCTGACTGTCTCTGTAGGGAACATCTGTGTACCAGCTGAATGTCCAGCCTGTAGAGGAGTGTTTAACCTCACAGCTTAGAGTCACTGAGTCTCCTTCAGTCAGCCAGCTCAGTGGAGACACACTCACGACTGGCTCTGCTGTGTCTGATGGACAACACATGAAAAATAAATCAGTATAAATTCATATAGGCTTGCAAATTTTGTTATCTGAAAAATAAATGAAAACTCACCTGATACAGTAAATGTAAAAGCATCACTGATCTTTGAGATCTGAGAGTCACTGCTTCTCCTCCCTCTGCAGGTGTATTTATCATTATTAACTGAGCTGAGGCTGAACTCCTGTATTATAGGGACTGGGTCGAGTGTGTAATCATTCTTAAACCAGCTGTATGTCCACTCAGTGTCACCTCCTTCCTGTATTTCACATCTGAGAGTCACTCTCTCTCCTCTGAACACATGTGTATCAGGCTTTATGCTCATGGCAGCTTTAGGACTCTCTGCAAAAAAATATTTAACCTGCTGTTATACAGAAACTAGATTTCAGCACGCATAAATTAGAAGCAGCATTTACAGATGGGATTTGGTTTTAAGAGCATATTCATAGCATATAGATACAGTATATAGAGCCTATAACTCATTTGTATATTAATAACTTTGACAATGACATATACAGTAATTGATGCTGTTATAACAGTTTATTTCCTACAAGGTAATGTCATTATTTCATTTAAATGTAAAACAATGCAAAAGAATAATGTGGAGTAAATGTATAAATTAATAATAATGGCTCTCATATGCTATAGTTTGTGGATCCTTAATGCCCTTATGCCAATGTGACCTGTTATCATGCCGTATAGAGTATTTGGCTATATTTCATGTTGAGTGTATTGAGAAGTGTAATTGTACATCTTAAACAATGTTTGTGTAGGATTTATACTTATTAAGCATTTTCTTTAATAGTTAGAAAGTTGTAGACTGAGCCAGGTCTCCTTCACTTGACACAAATACTCTTACTCACCAGTAACCTTTACCCAGAATGCATCACTGTATTGTGTGTAGTAGACTGGGTTTCCTCGTCCAGCGGTGCACCTGTACTGACCTCCATCAGAGACACTAACTGAGCTCATGGTGTAGTAGGAGTAGTAGTAGTAGTAGTAGTTGTCATAGTGGTATTGTGTTTCAGTCTCAGTGCTCTGTGTGTCTTTAATCCAGTAAATCTTCCATCCAGCAGACGGCAGCTTCAGTGTACAGGTCAGAGTCACTGAGTTTCCTGTCAGTGCAGCTCCTTTAAGGCCTGCTGTGAGCTCAGGTTTAGGTTTTTCTGTTAGAAATGAAAATTACAGTTCAGGATGTGAAGTACACTTTACACTAAATACCTCTACAGAGTAAAGCATCTTATTAATATATCCGTAATGTCTGTGGTTTCAGCTAAGCAAGTACAGGGCTGGTATCTTCTTACTGTATTTATTACATTCTCAGTATAAGACAGACAGATGTGTATTTACTACACATCGCTACAGTACATGATAATTCTGTTTATTCATATGGTGATGAGTTTATTCTAAATAAATATAGATATATAAACTAAATATAAATAAAAAAGTTTGTTTACATAAGTTAATGTCTTTCCCTTTGAATAGTGCTCAGATAGCTTTCAGTCTTGTTGTACAAAGATGACACATTGTTTTGTTTTATACAGTACACATCTATGTTCTAGTAATACAGATATTAGTAATACAGTTATTACAAAAGGGGGTGAATAAAAAATAATGACAAACATATTAATTTATTTTAAATTGTAAGTTGACAGATACAGTTATTCTATGTGCATTATACAGTATTCTCATTCTAAAATTATTGTTACTTACTTACCTACTTATGTATATATGCAGAAAAATATTTATTTTTAACCATTATACACTTAATTCTTATATCTATTTCCCCCTAAGCTTTATTATAATATGTTTTTGGGGCTTTAAAATATCTCTACACTATTAACAGAGCAGCCAATATGTGAGATAAACTTACTCACCTGATACAGTCAGTGTAACAGCAGCACTGGTCTGTGTGTATGTTGGGTCTAATGACTGTTTTCCTTCACATGTATAAACACCTTTATCAGACTCTGTAACTTTACTAATTGTGTATTTATTCCCTCCTGTAGGATTCTGCGGTAGTTTTTCATTATCTCTATACCAGTGGTACTGCCAGGATCCTCCAGTCTGTATCTCACATGTGAGAGTGACGCTTTCCCCCGTGAACACACTCTTATCTGGCTGCACTTTCACTACAGGCTTTGGTCTCGCTGTACAAAGATAATAAAAATCTTATAAAAATATACGGCATCTCAACGTTAAATCACAATTTAAAATGTGTATGTAATTACACAGCTATGATTTTATTCAAATTCCTTTAAAGTTTCTTAAAATGCCTGGAATTAATGAACTTTTTTTTAGACAGTAAAATTCTCAATTCTACAGTGTTTCTAAACAGTAGGTCTAGCTAGACTTGCAAGAACTCTGAAAGTGTTCAATCATAACTGGGGATTTACGGTGCAGTAGTCCTAATTTAAAATCTGTAATGAAAAAGTAGAAATCATGACATACCTGTAACTTTAATCATGGCTGGATCACTGAACTCTGACTCGTAGTTTTCCTTGAAAGCTTTACAGTAGTATGTTATTTGTCCTTCATTAGAGACTGTCACATCGAGCGTGTTACTGTATGAATCTATAAGTGCCAGATGTTTTGATCGCTGATAATCATACCAGAGAAAAGTCCATCCAGTAGACTGCAGATCACAGCTCAGAGTAACTCTGTCTCCAGGGTAGATGGTGCTCTGAGGACTCACTCTCACAGTCGGTTTGGGTTTTTCTGTTGATGTGAAATTATAAAGGTATTAGAGCTGCTTTTACCTTTACAACATAAACAGTAGTTTAATAGTTGTGCATAATTTAGCATTTCCGTACAGTGTAAGGGTTACAGTGATGCAACTTATTTTATATTTTAAAATTGTCTAGACAAGTGTTTAGGTCACTGTAGTAAGCCTGTAAATTAACTTTTCCATATGATACTTTATGAATTTGTAATGAAATTAATTAATTACGTTTACCAAATCCTTCATGCTGTCATGTAACGGGGTTCAAGGCATAAACGCAGCGGTCCAGGTTTTAAAGGAACGATGTTTTATTGAAACAAAACCAGGGAAATCAAATAAACAAATGTAGTTTATCTGAAACTGAAACTAAAACACGTATAAAGACACGAACTAAACATACAGACATTTACGAGTATAAATCAACAGATGCAAGACAAAAACTAAACTCAAAACAACCTATTTATAAAGAAACTAATAATCAACTCGGTTCAGGTGAGCGCCCCACGTCACCTGACCGAGGTGCATAATGGGAAACGAAGTGAAAACAAAAGAAACTACAAACAAAATCACAGGGCGCTTTGGCGCCCTCTAGGGGTTATCCCTGACATAACCCCCCCTCAAAGGGCGCAACTCCGGGGCACCACAGGAGGTCCAGGGCATCCCCCCCAGGGTCCAATGTCTGCCTCTCTCACCCAGAGGCTGGCACCTATGTCCTGAGGGCCCGATGGCCTGATGCCCCCATTGCAGTGGGGCGGCGGAGGCCGAGAACGCATGAAGGCGGCGGTGGAGGAAGAGGCGGCTCGCCATCCTCGGCGGCGCATGAAGGCGGCGGCGGAGAAAGAGGAAGCTCGCTGACGTCCGCGGCGCATGAAGGCGGCGGCGGAGGAAGAGGAAGCTCGCTGACGTCCGCGGCGCATGAAGGCGGCGGCAGAGGAAGAGGCCTTTTTCTGCTACACCGCTTGGGAATCCGCTCGCCTTCCGCGCCGGCTCCCCACAACGCAAACATCGTTGCCCCCCCCCCAAAAGAATCTCCCGGGGGAAGGGCTCCTCTGCTATGCCTCTTGTACAGTCTTGCTATTCCTGACACATGCATTAGTGTTTATTTTTAAACTCATTTATTCATTTAAATATTTTTAAACATAATAAAATCCTGTTGATTTTTGGGTGTAAAAGAATATGTTTATTATAAAGGTAAATTGTTTTCTGACAATAAAAAGAACAGCAGAGAAGAATTTTTCACATCAATCAGAAATCTTATAAATTGTGATGATTCTTTACAATTTCAAATTATTTGCTTACTATAAAATAGTAAGATGAAAATTAAGTAAGCAGAAAAAGGAGCTACTAAAAACATTATAATAAGATACAATAAAATATTTGACAAAAGTGATCAATTTTACACATATAAGTATTTAAATAAACTCTTACACTCACCTGACACAGAGAGTGTAACAGGATCACTGTACTGTGAGAACAGAGAGTCTCTTCTCCTCCCTCTGCAGGTGTATTTACCCCTGGAATAACTTGTGTTTGTAAACTCCTGTGCTGTGTTGGATGTCAAGAATGAGCCGTCTCTATACCAGCTGTATGTCCACTCAGTGTCTCCTCCTGTCTTTATGTCACACCTGAAAGTCACTCTCTCTCCTCTGAACACCTGTGTTTGAGGTTCGATCTTCACCACAGGTTTAGGACTCTCTGTAAGGTTTTAAAATTGAATACAGAATTTTTGAAACCTTTTAAAGTGTAGATACAGTAAATCTGCTTACATGTAAATATTTAAGCTCTGTCAGATAACAGTCCTTACCGACGAAGTGTATGAAAATCATTTAAATACAGACATGCCACTAAAAATAATCAGATTACTGTACTGACAGTTCTCATGTTTGACACCACAGAATTTATTCATGTCAGAATTACAATGTGTTGGCTATCATGCTTTTATAAGATTTATATAAATGCTGAATGTCAGCAAGTTAAAAAGAAACTGACTGTAATAGATACAGAACCACATAACAGATATGTGGTTCAGTTACTTACCAGTAACATTTAACCAGAGTGGATCACTGTATTCTGTGTAGTTGCCTCTGTCTCCTCTTGCAGCTCTGCACTGATATTGACCTCCGTCAGAGACACTAACTGATCTGATGGAGTAGGATTGGTCTTTGATGGCGAGGGAACGGTACTCTGCTACTTCTTTAGTGCTCTTTGTCTGTTTGAGCCAGTTAAACGTCCATCTAGCAGACTGCGACTTCAGTGTACAGGTCAGAGTCACTGAGTCTCCAGTCAGTACATCTCCTTTAAGATTTGATGTGAGCTCAGGTTTAGGATTTTCTGTTAGAAATAAAACACAGTTTAAGATGCAAAGTAATTTTAAACCATATGAATTAATTTATAATAAAACAGTATTACTGTCTCTGTGATGATACTCATTGTATTGCATTGGTTGTGCAAGTTTTTAGCTCGACAAATAGTGATGAAAATTATGATATTTACTTGAAATATTCACTGTATTCAATACAGTGTGCAATAACTGCTAGATGATTATGCAGATTATCAGTCTTTCTCCCACCTGTACTGTGTATTAATTTATTTTGCTGGCTTATAAGACAAAAATAAGGAACCAATACATGCACCACTACACATGCACACATATTACTAAAATTAAATGAACATAGTAGAAAACTCAGCACACTCATTAGAGGGTCCAATCTTTAGGGCCCAATCTCTTGTGGCCCTAAAGGCCGTCTTGTTTTCCTAATGATTTTTTTCTTTTTTCTCAACTAACCTTTGGGGTTCTAAACATCATCAAAAGTCATAAAAATAGGCACACAGGTTGGAGTCTATATGCTGAATTAGGATGCCTGAGTGACTGGGTCCTGGGGTATGGGACAGGGCCTTCACAGAGGATCCAGGAAAATCTTGCTGCATATTTCATACACACTATCAAGTATACATGTGAAACCTGGTACACATTTACTGTAGATCTGATATATCTGATATATACTGTGCGTAGGTGCCACCACAAATACGAATACAAGGTGATGTCTTATGGAAATTTCATTTGAATAATGATGAAGGAAAAGGTTAAAAGGAGGTAGGAAGGGAAAAATGGAGGAAAAGATGCATGTGCAGGTCTGTGGGCAGTGCCCCGCTAGCATGCTGGCTGATGAGCAGCCGAACCGGTTCCTCCCAGCTCTCATTGGTGTGGCGGCAGGCAGGTACTGTTGCTCCCAGACATTCCTCGACTCGGTGGCTTTCCCAGCTGGGAATGGAAGGCTTGCCATGGAACACGTGAATTTACTCATAAGAAATAATGGAAACTATTTTAAGCCTTTCTGGAATAGATCTTGCAAAAACAATACTGTCACATACATTTGCAAAACCTACAGTATTAAGCACCATGATGAAACTATCTCTCATGAAGACCTTCCCAGCAAAGCAAGACAAGAATTTATCTCTGCTGCAGAGGAGAAGTTAATTTAGAGAGTTACCAGCCTCAGAAATCACCAATTAACAAACAGCACATCAGATTAGAGGTGTAATGAAGGCTTAACAGATGATTAGTAGCAGATACGTCTCAACATTTACTGTTCAAAGGAGATTATTGCATATTTTGGACACCATCAGCCTTGCTTTACAATGTAGAAAGAAATAAAAATCAAAAACAACCATGGAGTTTTCATGGTTTTCTGCATTAATTTATCATAAAATGCGATCTGAGTCAAGATTGTTGACAAATATAATGTTCCCAAAATAATAACACCAAAAAAAAAAAAATTGTGTTTTTATTGAGCACACTCAAAATGATAATGGAGAAGAAATACGATAAGTGAGCCATTGGAATTAATAACTGGTTGATCCCCTTGGCAGTAAAAACCTCAACCAGTTTATTGACCAGGTTATTATTATTATTGACTAATATTCAAGTGAAAACGCTACAAAGACAAGATATACAATGTTGATAATTTAAACTTGAATGTCTCTTGCAAGTATTCACTTTATTTTGCATGTGATGTCTGCAAATTGCTGTTCACAAAAAGTCTCCATCCGATTTGACCGAGGTTGAGCTATTTGCAAAGGAGAATGGGCAAAAAGTTCACTCTCTAGATGTGCACAGCTGGTAGAGACATACCCCAAAAGACGTGCGGCTGTAATTGCACCGAAATGTGGTTATACAAAGTATTGACTCAGGATAGCTAAATACAAATAAATGGCAACTTTTCAGATTCTCATTTGTAAAAGACTTTAAAACCATTTATCATTTTCCTTCCACTTCAAAATTATGTGCCATTTTGTATTGGTCTATTACATAAAATCCCAATAAAATACATTTATGTTTGTGGTTGTAAAGTAACAAAATGTGGAAAAGTTCAAGGGGTATAAATACTTTTGCAAGGCACTGTATCTAGGCCAGCCATCACTAAACAACCTACATGATTTTTAAAAAGAAGCACAGGTGAAAATAGGCGGATAGAGATACCACTGCTCTCACTGAGTCAGGAATTAATGACAACTCAGCTTCATCTCGCTGCACAACAAACCTAGCACCATTTTGTGTTCAGTGTCTATTCTGCAAGATCTTTTACAATTTAAAAGGTTTTTACATACACACACCCTAACATACACCCTTCACTGCATCCATAACCAGGAAAATGAGATTCACTCCACTTCAAATGGGAAAAACTCCAGTAAATAAAATGCACTAAACATAACTCACCTTCTGTTTGTGTAGAGTGGATGAGCCCAGTCATCACTAAAGTCAGTAAGAGGAAAACATGAATGATAGATTTATTAATATATAAAACACAGTGCTGTTATGGGAAAATAATCAAGGACAAGGTGGTCTGATGTGGGCTACTGTAGTAAGTAGGCATACTTTTATCATGATAAATTATCACCTACAGTATATCTGTATATTCAACTATCCTATCCATATTTTTTTATTCCTCTGTTTGATACCACAATAATTCACCAACAATTACAATGTTTAAGTTTATTAATAAACTTCAGTACAATTAGTAGTTTTTCCCCATTATTTCTAACTTTTCAAGTTGATTCTTATAATCACTGTATGTTAAAGAGACTATAAAAAAGTTAATTTCACACCTGCTATGCTACAATAATCTTACATCCACAAATAGATTTGTGCCATGGCTCTTTAAATAGAAGCACCTCACATTTAGAAACATGATTTTCTGTCGGCTTGCCACAGACCCCTGCAGAGATACGGTATATAGGCTATGTATAGGAGCAAGTTTCTTCACTTTACAGATGATTGCCAAAAAAAAATAAAAAATTATCTAACAAATGTAGAATAAAGTATAAAATGTTGAATGTTCATACATAATGTATAACAGCAGTTAAAATAATCAGCTTTATTATCCTATATGAATGAAGGACCCATGATACAACTGTTGTAAACACACCAGATAGAAAAACCAAAACACACTGATAAATTTAGCATTAAATATTAGCCAAATGTGAATTAAATAATAACACAATCTCAGGACTCTCAGCTTGTTAATTAGAAATGCAAGTCACCACAAATCACTGTAATAAAGACATAGAACATTTACTCACAGAGCATCATACAAAGTTGATGGAGCTCCATCCTGTCCTACTGATGGCTGACTGAGGAGGGTCCTGTGTTAAAACTGCAACAATTAGCGTGCTTCTAAAAACCTTTGAGAGACAGAGAAAGCGAAAGAGAGAGAAGTGAAATCATGTGAATTCAAGTGTGAAATGGGGGTTTTAAAGTAAAAACAACCACAGTGTGATTCTTAAAATAAAAAAGAAAATGTGAAAACAGGAATTACAGACTAAGAAAGTGTTGTGAGACTGAGTTATTGTGGTTCCTGTACATGTATTGTTCAGGATACTGTAAAGGTTCCTGTATTGTTCAGGATACTGTAAAGGTTCCTGTAAAGATTCTTGGTTACTGCTTAGACTAACAACAACATCTGATCAGCATGCAAGCAGTCAGCAAAGTAAGCAGATTCATAATCCAACTAACATGGCCAAACTAAACAAACTAACAAACAAACTAACAAAAAAGGGATCTAAGGCTCACTACCCTGGTGAAAAAAAAAAAAAAAAAAAACAGCAGATGACCAACTTGACCAGCAATTATACCAGCATATGTTGTTTGGTGCTGGTGCTTGTATGCTCGTGACCAGCATTACAGTGCCATGATGATGGTGCTGGTCCCCAACATACAAGCACCAAAACACAATACACAGTATGCTGGTTTATACTGTTTTTTTCCACTAGCATCAGCAGTGTGAGCAGCATACCAGCACCAGCATCATGGCGCTATAATGCTGGTCACCTTACTTATGATGGTCCCCAACATACCAGCACCAAAACACAACAAATGATGGTATAATTGCTGGTCAATCTGTTCACCAACTATGCTGGTCTATGCTGTTTTTCCACCAGCAGCAGCATAAGCAGAATGACCAGCATACCAGCACCAGCATCATGCACCAACATTCCAGTACCAAAACACAACATATGCTGGTGGTCAGCTGCTCAATATATAAAGGATAACAACATAATGCTGGTGCTGGGTCACCAGCATATCAGCATACCAGCACCAAAACACACAATATGCATCCCATGCATACCAAAAGTTTAATGATAGGCTACTCACCACCCCATCAAATGTTGGCATGTTAGTAACTCCCTAGCTTTATTGGCCAACACAAACAGTGTTAAGAACGTGTAATATGTAACAATATACAGTATGCACATTTGTAACAAAATGATAATTTAACAATGAACAGCAAACAAGTTTTGATGAAAAATTAATAACAAAAACAAAACATGAGACGAACCACTCAGGGAGACTTTCACACAGTTACTTTCACACCACAGTAGTGTAAATGAGTGAGCTTGTTACATTATTACTCATTATTTGGGGGTCTGCAGGTTTATAGGCCCTGAAGTAGTTCTGACATGTCAAGACTTTTGTGTATTTTTGTTACTTATAAACATATAAATGTCACCTCTTTCACCTAGTGTAAAGTAAATGTACAGGATTGAGGAAGAGTGACACAGATGATCCTATACACAGAAGGCACATTTCTGACATACTGTAAATATGGCCATGCAAACAGACATTCAACAGTACGAACAGCAACAGTGCACAATGAAGAAAGGGTGTTAGGTTTGTAACTGAAGACACAAGTGAACATTGCATACCTGGCATTTGCATGGTGTTTTTTGCTGCTTACCATGAACTGCTTTATAATACACACAGACCCTCTGACCATCAGTGGTAACATTCCTGGCATCTGAGGTCAGTTCATGTGCTGGTTGTGCGCGGTCACAGGTGAAGCCTTATCGTCTGACCAACCGCCTAAAAAATACAAGAGATCCATCCCGAATCCAGACCCCAGTCATGGTCCAGGTTCCCATGCGGGCAGGAATCGCAGAGTCTGTTTCAGTTTTGTTTCACCGTGTACTGAAACTGTATATGGTTGGAATGATAATAAAAGCCTCCTTGACTTGACTTGACATCTGTGAGCTGCATAACCCAGTATTACCCATCAGGAGCTAAAGTGTTTGTGCTAAATTACATTATAAATAACAGTGTCATAAGCTAACTTAAAACTGAACCAAATAGCTACCATAAGCTAACGCTATCCAAACCGGGGTGAATATATTATGTTCATTTACACCACAGCAGATACTGACAACCATCTGTAATCTACATAAGGCATTAGCTTAGCCACCGTCAGCTAACCTGTTTGTAAAGACCTGTAAAGACTTAGCTAAGCTGTTTGTGCTAAGCTACATAAAGCAGTATGTTAGCATGATTTAGCAGTGTTATCTAAATGCTAACTAAACCATGTAAGTGCCATCAAATGACAATGTTTCACATAAACTGGCAAAAGCTTGTGAGAAAATGAGGAAAAATAAATTAATATTAGTTTTATATTATCAGAATAAGGATTATATAAGATTTAAAAACTTACCCATGCTAACAGCTTGCTGGATTCTCCTCCTTCGTTCTCTGTTGGAGTCTCAGTGTTGTTCTGAGGTAAATCTAAACTCCTCCCACTGTCCAGAACATTCTGTAGAGATTCAGAAACCTGTACAGCGTATAACATCTTCCACATGCGCAGGAAAGTTATCGAATCTACTGTGTGTGTGTGTGTGTGCCTGCACGCGTGTGTTTTTGTGGGCGTGCCCTTGTATGTAGATTACCCTGACTGTTTCCCTGTGAATAATGTGTGGGCGTTAGTATAAGCTGCTGCAATAGAAAATTAACACCTTCTTACCAATCAGTATGGAGAATTTAACAGCATAGTAGGATAATATGATTATTTTATTACTATCACACTCTATATACTACTTTAATTTGTAGTGCATTTATATAAGAGCAGTAGCCAAAATAAATAGAGTATTTGCAGTTAAATCATGAATTTATCTTTAATCACTGTATAGGACACGTATGAGACAACAGTGTGTAATTGCTGATTTAATACAGTGACTAATATTTTACGCACGAAATACATTGGGTGGAAAGTAAACAGAAATCATAAAGAAGCAGAATGCACTTTCTACTCAAATTTCAGCATTAAACCTGAGCTATAGACTTTCTTTCTAGAGTTTCTATAACAGCATATATAACTATCTGACAATAGAGCTGATTGCATGACAAAATATATGTTTATATCAATGCTTCACATTTTACCATGTCTTTATACTGTAGAAAGATAAAATATAATATAATTATTCTTTAGATAGCTTGACTATTGGATAAGGTGTCTTAACAGAAGCTTTTCCTTATGAGAAAGTCATAACATGGTTATGAGATGAGAAATATAAGCAATAAGGTACACATTTTGTGCATAATTCTTAAATATACTGTATGATTGGACTAAAACAGTTATCACCTACAGTATATAACACTATGCTAAAAAACATGGTGGTGGCTGCCTCATGCTATGGTTTGGGTTAGGTTTTGAGTGCTGAATTACATAGAAAAGGTGTTTAAACAAAGTATCACTATTGTATAACAGAATAAACTTTCTATTTGGCTTCACTTGAATTTTTTTTGTTTTTACATCAAAGTGTTTTGTTTGTTTGTTTTTTTCTAGTGGATAGTCATTTAAATTTACATTTAGGCATAATCCAAGAGTGCTTTAAAGTTTCTGTTATTGCATATATACTTACACTGGGTTACTACAATAGGTTACTACAGTAACTAAGTGCAAATCAGTCAAACACATTTGAGATAGGGATTTTTTTAATATAAATAATAAAATAATAATAATATTTTATTATTAATAAATAATAATAATAATAAATGGCGGGACTAGACCAAATACTGAAGAAATAAAGACGTCTTGAGTTGTTATTTAAATATTGCACATCTAGAGGACATCTAGAGGAAGTTCATTCCACCACCTAGAGTAGGTGCCAGAACAGAAAAAGTCCGGATGAATGTCTGACTTGATCCCTCAGAGATGGTGGGACCAGGCGAGCAGTGCTGGAGAATCGGAGGGAACGTGGTGTGAATAGAGCTGAGAGGTAAGTGGGTACTGGGCCAGGAAGCAATTGCAGGCAGTGGTGAAGTGGGTTGGTGTGGGAGAACTTGGGAAGGTTGAAAACGAGACGTACAGCTGCATTCTGGATGAGTTGCAGAGTACAAATGGTGGACAGAGTCAGACCTGCCAGGAGTTTGTTGCAGTAGTCCAGTCATGAAATAACAAGGGACTGAACAAGCACCTGAGTAGCCTGAGAAGAAAGAAATGGGCAGATTCTTCTGAATTTATAAAGAGGAATTTAAAAAGAGCGAGTAAGGTTAGCAATGTGATGGGGATGACAGATGATTGTTCAGGGTTACCCCAAGAGTGTGGGTAGCTGCTGAAGGAGATCCGATTGTTGACCTGATTGTAGTCAATTTATAATCACTTAGACTTAAACTCCCAGGGAGTTAAAAGGCACTAGTGCCAATGCCTAATGCTATCTCTAAGTTCTTCTATTGATTATGAGAGAATCTCACTGGGTAAAGGTGATGAGCCAAGTAGAAATATTCATGTTCATTATTGTTATTTATCAATTTACTGTCTCACTTCGTCCTAGTGTGTAAAATGTCCACTTTTGCACTGTTTTGTCCATAAATTAAATTAAAATTACATAAATTACATAAATTATATTAACCTTCAGGTAATTCACCTACGTTGACCAAAACACACAAGAAAACGCGTTTCGGGAAAAACTTTTTCGACAAACACAGACATTCGCATTCGGACAGGATTAGATTTCTCAGAGGAAACCGCCGAGTTTGCAGAGTAACAGTAGGTACTTTGCTCTGGAATTTTAAAAGAGGTGGTGTGAGAAAAAGACAGACATGGCAGATTCGGACAGGATTATAATCACAAAGTACCTCTGTGAAACAGAAATTTCCTCAGTAAGACTAGTCCCGTCAGAATAGTGCTTTAGACGCCCTCTGGTGGCAAAAGCTGGACTGTGTTTCTGGTTGCTCTCTGCTTTCCTCCAATGATGGCACACGACTGAGCTGACTGACCCATTACAGGAATTTTGTTGAGAAATTTTAAGCAGAGCCGGTTTTATAGTTGAAAAACGTTTATTTATTTATTTATTTATTTATTTTTATTTTTTAAATTAAAACTAGAGTAATCATCTTGTTTTTATTTTAAGTGCTTTAATAGAATGTTTTGGATTAAAACCTATTTAATTCTGCCCAAGGATAGGATAAGATAACATAAGTTAAGATAAGATACATTTATCAATTGATTTAAATGTAAGATTTTACACATTTTACCAACTGCATACTATTGGTTATAGTGCAAAACTAACCTTTATGGCTTAATACCTGGCTTGATATGACCGGTCATATACATACACACAAATGGAATTTGTCCCACATTTTTCTGACACTAAATATTTGCCTACTCTTTTTTTCACTAGCTGGTTTTATTCTACCCTTATATCATATTTTGTATATTCAGATATCATCAGTTTCAGCATTAATACAATAGTGATAAGTGATTTAAAAATATTTTTTAATCAAGTTTGTATGATCAAGATTAAAGCTGGTATGTACAATATGCTTACTGCTGTTTGAAAAATTAAACAAATTTTATACGAGTAAGAAATGTATATGGAAATGCTATCAAAGAATGGTAATTCTATTTATATATTTATATGTTCAAACAATTTAACACTCCCTTACCGCATGTGTTTCCTATCATTGTCCATCCAGTACAGTCCCTCTGAACTATGTAGCATTTTAATTTGAATGAAAACTTCTCCTTCTCCAACTCTACTGAGAAGTGTTGAGCTGATTCAAATTGAAATGGTTCTGAGGAGGATAATGTCTGTTCTTTTATAACCACTTTATACCTTTTCGTGTGTATTAGATCATTCCACAAAAAGAAAGGAAATTAAGGAACAGATGAATATATTTTAGAGTTCTGTCAGGGCTGACCTTGTACATCTGGGGGCTGTAAGCAGGATACGTTTAGTTCAGATGAGAAATTAAATTGTTAATTTTTTTTTTTTTTTAGGTTTCCATCTCTCTTTGCTCTCTGTAAGGTGTCTGTAAAATACTTCCTCCTCATCTTTTGCTTCCCTGGATTTCTATATAATGTGGATGACACATTATTTTAACCATTAACCTTATTAAAAACATAATTGTGCCAAGTGTAAATCATTGTAAATCCTGGGGTAAATTATGTTATTTATGTTAACTGTACAGATTTAGGCTGCTATGGATATGTTAGATTTGCTAACTGTAAATAATTTATTTTTAGCCTTGGTGTTTACATGATGGACACGAGACAAAAATTTGATTAATTTTTACTAGGCATTAACATTACAGACAGTTGGGATGTCACACATGTGCAGTTAGTTAAAAAAGTTTTAAATACTTTTTCATTTTCTATGGTTTAAGTGTACAACTTTTGAAAATGCTTATAAACACAGAAGTTAAATATTAATTTACCTTGTGATGGTTGTTTTCTTCTTCATCTGTCTTTTTCTGTATTAGTCCTTTTAAACATTTTCAACTTGTAAACTGTTCACTCACTGAGAGAGGGGGAAGGTAATGTATGTACCCCTGGCAGTTAGGATGAATTGCCTTTTCGTAGTCTGACAATAGCTAGCATTACATTGGCGGCAACAAGACAAGTCAAATCATTGTAGACAGACTTGCCAGGATTATTAATTATCAAGACCAACTAAAGGTTTGTGACCCCATTAAAAAAAAAAAAAAAAAAAAAAAAAGAACAATATGCAATGGCCACCTCATATGCTATCTAGTAATGATAAATCCAGGAGAACTGTTTCCAAAGCTTGACACTAGCATTTTGTTACAGCTGGCATTGCTGATAACACTAGTCTTGACACCATCATTGTAGCTAGCATCTTTTACTCTTAAAATATATATAAAACAATCAGTTCTCTGTCTCTGTTCTCTTGAAGAATGATAAGTAACAATGGAGCTGCAGGCAATGTCATTAACCAAGCCATGGTGATAAGATTAAATATTACCACTTAGCCATTGCAACACTCCCTATCAGTGCATGCCATTGACAGGAATATATGAAATGTAATATATAATTACACACTGCACTTAATGTATCTTCCTCCATGATGCACTTACAACAGGAGCATATATAATTTCTGATTGCTGTCTGAAACACCTTAGCATTCTTCAATTATTGTAAATGCACATTTATGAACCTCAAATGTCTTGGACAGATAAGGAAATCACTTACTGAACATCACACTCTAGAACATAGAGAACTACTTTTGGAAAGCAGTGCAACGGGGTACATTTGTGGGTTACAATTGTGAGGTCTTGATATACGAGTAGTGTGAGTGCGCTTTGTCTGCCCAGCATCACGGGACCACAACGTAGTCAATGATTCTTCTTCTCTCTCATGCGATACATGATTATGGGTTATCATCTCCCATGCTCAAGCTCAGTGCGTGTGCGTCACTCATATAGTCAGCATCCGTGCAAAACAAGTGTCATTAGAGAGGGTTCCTGTTAAAGAAATTTACAGACAGAGCAGTGTTTCCATTAAATAAGAGAGGAGGGAGTGAGCTACTGTTTAAGATGAGAGAAAGGTGGGAAGGAGTCGTTCTACACGGTAGCCCCCTCCCTCCTCTCATCTAACTTCAGCTTGACACATGTACCCTCACATAAACACTGCGGGGAGGTATTTGTATAAAAGGTACACGGACACAACTTTCCTCAGCTCACATGTTTAATGACTGGGTAATCAGCATAACTTAGTACAACGCAAATCAGCAGCAGAACAAACGCCATTATGTACACAGTTCTCTCACCCAATACAGTGTTCAATTGCAATGAAAAACTGTACCTGTGTACTGAACAAACAGCACTGAAATATTTAAATAAAAGCACACAGACGTAATAATGTCTATCCTATTAATAACATTACAAAATCTGAACTAATTAAAAATGTCCAACATACAGTAGGATAGTCAGGCAGGGATTAAGAAAAAAATACTGTAATTTAGCTTGTTCGTGCTATACTCCTGATTAACACATACAACACAAACAGTGCTTTCACTAAAGTGATAAACATTAACATAATTTCAACATCAACTAACTGTTGCAAGATCAGGCATGTGGCTGTTACCATGGTTACTGTGTACCATTACATTGTAAACGACCATGCGGTTAGCATAACAAGCCTATTGTGATTAACATCATTTAATCTACTACAAACTTTAAAAGAATTAGAGATAATGTACTTCAAATATTTCCCTGTGTGTCTACATACATTTACTTAAAACACATTTATGAGCAATTATTATGAAGGTCTCACCTGAAAAGGAAGGTATTTGTATAAAAGGTACACGGACACAACTTTCCTCAGCTCACACGTACCTGTATAATGACTGGGAGAGAGGAAGCCACGTGCCCTTTTACATACCTCAACAACATAGTTGCACAGCCCCCTGCTGGAACCATTTGGTACTGGACCTTGCTCTTACTACACGCCGTGTTAAAGTGATACTAACATAAAACATAACACAAAAATTATTATGTCTCAGCTGCTGTGACTACCGGTTATAAACATAAAATAATACATATGATCCACCAGGAAACTACTATGAGATCATTAGGTGCTTTTCTCCTACTGGATCTACTATTTGCAATATTTTTCTCACTCTGCCATATGCACAAAAAATATTTTTGACATAATGTAAATTGTCTACTGCTGTTTTTTTTTTGTTTTTTTCCCCACTCAACTCATACCTCAACTCATACCTCATCACAGTCTGCTATTTGCACAAAATATTTTTGACACAATGTCAATTGTTTACTGCTGTTTTTTTTTCTCAATACCTCAACACATACCTTATCACTAAAGAAAAAGCATTTCAGTACTGAAACGTGTTACATTGTTGTGTTGCGTTGTTGTGTTATCATGTAGCTCTTGTTTGCACAATTGCACATGCCAGTGTTGTCTCTTCTACTATAAAAATTGATAGCTTTAGGTTAACTTAAAAATGTAAAATCTGCGTTGCTAATTTATGTTGCCTGTTAATTTATGTCATTTGCATGTATGTAGCACCTTTGTCCTGGAGGAGCGTTGTTTCGTTTCACTGTGTACTGAACTGTATATGGATGTAATGACAATAAAGCCTACTTGACTTGACTTGACTGTATCAAAGCTTATAGTGCACATTGTCTCATCTATCACACACACACACACACACACACACACACACACACACACACACACACACACACACACACACACACACATGCAGGTGCGCGTGCAAACACAAACAAAAACATTGCTCAGTCGAAATTGCAGGTCAGTTTGTTTTGTTTTTACTTCATATTTTGTATTAATTATTTTTATAAGAATATTTTTGGGTTGTGAAACCAATCAACAGAGTTTCCATGATTTCTTATAGAGAAAGTCACTTTGATATACAAAGACACTTCCGGGATGAATTATGCCTGCAATCCAAGTATGAGTTACACAGGACTCGAGCAACTCACAGGGAAGTATCACTACCCTCCTGGAATAACTGCATTCAGCTTAAAATCTTCATCAAGCTAAATTAATTTTACCATTGTCCTGCTCACTCTGCGAGACCAAAGCCAAAATTCCTGACATGCTAGGAACAGGGCAGGATACATACCTGGTTTCAACTTCTGTAGAAAGAAGACTAAGAAAAATAAAACCAGTTTTGTGAGTTTTACTTCTTGATTCTTGGAGGGTTTCTGGGCTGTGGCGATAACCAAGTTGACTTCCACATAGTGCTGAGCATAAAACATGCCTTTGAGAAATGCTGTCGAGATCAACAGTTTCACCTCAACAGGGTGCTGAGTAGGTAGAGTGATTGGGGGCACAGCTGTGTTTTCAGTCTTTGCTGGAGTGCATTACAGGGATGCTCTTCACCTCAGACAGGTGACAATAACCAACATTCCATCATCACAAGGAAATTCTAGAGGAGGTCTTGGTCCGAACCCTAATCCTAACCTTTGGTGATCATAACCTTTTTGTCTTGGTCCAATAAGCCAGGGCAGCACAAACTACACCCATTATTAACGGTTATCACTGTGTTGTGCAGAGCTGATGATATTTAATTTTTTTTTAATAACTCTGTGTCTGTACTAAATGTCCTAAATTCACATCCTGTACTATTCTGATCAATGGTCTTTAAATAGAATTATTCAAAGCAGCACCTGCTCTGGTCAGATGTGAGCCACAGTATCTTTTATTTACAGACTGAGTTATATAATTTCCTGTTTGCATGGTCCAGCCTTTCTGACAATTCTGTCAGAACTGTCTCCAAGAATTTTATAGCATATATTCACAATTAGTGCATCTTTATTTATTTTAGAGATATTAATGAACTAAAAACTCCCCAAACAAATTTTATCAGGTTTAATCTTCTAATGAGAATAAAGATGCAGATAATATGCAGGTTTCAAATTTAAGACCAATTACAATGTGACCAATTACAATGTGCAATATGTCCATAATAGCAGTGATGTACAGTAATGAGCAATTCTCTAACATTACTGAATGTGCAAGAATATCATGACTGTCCATTATGTGTAGAGTCTAATGACAATATGTATGATAGAGTAAGTGCAGAGATAGACAGCTGTTGTGGTTTCTCTGTGTAGTGCTAAAATAATTTTTTTGATGTGATATTTGGGGTTTTATGTGTGTGCTGAAAAAATGTATAAACAGATCATGAGTTTTTATACTTCTGCAATGGCACATTTTTCACTCTGTGTCTAGTAGAGAGCAAATATATAATTTCATTCACAGTGTAAAGGTCTGAACATTGCTGCATGTGTTATATGTCTGTTTCTATAATGTTTAAGCTGATTAGACAATGGGAAAAATTAATGAAAGAAGCAGAAGGGTAGATGCTGGCTTTGAACCTAAATGCCAAGTTCCTTCAAAAACTGTGTGCAAGTGTACCAAGACCTATCGATAACAATCCTGGTTTTGTAAGCAAAGGGAGATTAAACCAAATACTGCTTTAATTTGGATTTCTCTCCTGTTCCTTTTCTTTCCAAGTTAATTGATGAAAAATATAATATAAACACTTCTATTTTTAAAAGCATTCTTCTTTTACAGTATTTTTTTCACACCTGCCAAAAACTTTTGCACCATATTACACACACACACACACACACACACACACACACACACACACACACACACACACACACACACACACACACACACAATAAAGATGGTGACACAAAGTTGATGTGAAGGTGATGATTCAACTGTTTGATAGTAATAAGTTCTTATTGTCAGTTTTATATTTTCTTTGATATTTTATCTCTTATTGTTGTGTGCTGGCCGTGCTTGTGGTTGAAACTATGGCTCATGCCACAAAATACAGCAGTAGTGGAAACATTTTTTTCTGGCAGTTTTAATTTCAGCTTTTTTCAGGGGAAAGGAACATTTCCTCTTTTTTTCTGTTTAACTGGGTGAAATCACACAATTCAACTTGAAAAGAGAACAAATAGAAGTTAAATATTCATGTATTATTCTTAATTAATTGCTAAATTCATTGCTAGACTTGACTTTTTTAAAATTTCCTATAAACTCAGATCTATAACCTAAAACACAATACACTTAAAATGTAAGCACTGTTTCAGAAGAGACCTAATACAATATGTTGGTCTTGCTTTTGCAAGTCATTTCTCCTGTTAGCAATAATATGTTATCATTATTGTTTTCACTCCATTACCATTTTGTCTATATATGAACTGCTAGACAGCAAAATGGACAATTATTATTATTATTATTTTTATTTTTGGTTGCCTGTTTCAGCTCTTTAGACAGATGTTTAATAGGCTTTAAATGAGGGGTCATGGAAGGACACCAGAATATTTCAATTGTTGAGTTGAGTGAACATTTAAGTCACTGGAATGCTAACATAGTGAACTACACAAAAGTTTTAATTTATTATCTTAAAATAGTCTTTGATGAAAATAGAAGTTGAGACCCCAATTCATCGGCCAGAAGAATTGGAAGGTTATTGAAATGTGTTCATCAGTGAAAAAAACTGATATTAGAAAACTTCAGCTTAGGTGTGTAAAAGTGTCTGGCCTCAATTCTAACTACTAAAAGTAGCTATTTCAGTTTCATCACGTCTAATTCTTGCTCTTTTTAAACATCTAAAAGATAAGACTTATGGGTTTGTGGTGATGTGGGAGCATCATTGTTAGATCCAGAGATCCCCCCCAAAAAAACTTTGGGCATAACTGATAAATGATGTGCTTTCTGCAGTATAAAGAAGATGAAGCTAAAAAGCAAATAGGATTTATGTCACAAGGTCAAGGAAAATGAAGTTTGAAATAAAACCTTATCATTTATTCATGTATTACATTATTATTATTATTATTATTATTATTATTATTATTATTATTATTATTATTATTATTATTTATAATCATCATCATCACTCTACAGTGTTTTTTTGCCTCATTGTGTAAAATGCCCACTTATAAAGATTTAACCATTATATGTGAAAAACACTGATTCTGTTTCATATCTTCATTTCAGGTGAGCATTTCACTTGCATCCAATCAGCAGTGCTTAAAATTCAATCATGTCTAATAAGGATGGGAGAAAATGCTGTTCAAAAAAAAAAAAAAAAAAAAACTACACATATATTTTCAGCATACAGTACAAACAACCGGCCCGAGCTGTTCCACATGGAGTTTTGCGCATGACCTAGAGCAGTTCAAAACTTGTTTGCCTCAGTGGAAAGCCACGGGAAGTAAGTTTGTGTGTTTTTTGTGTGTTTTATATATTTTAAGTACTTTGCATTTTGTGCAAGAAGCAAGGTCTGCAGCAAGAAGTAAAGGAAATCTATTTCAGTTTTGTTTTTAAGCACGATGGTGCCAAGAGGAATCATAAATTAACCTTGACTGAGGTTACCTGAGATTAAAACACATTAGAAGTAAATAATAAAAGGTACAAACTAAATAAATTTATAAAAATGCAATAATAAACATAGTTACATAGTTACACAAATATATTATAGTCTATTATAATTATATATAAAATACATGTTCTATATATTATACACACACATTGTGCATTTAAACTCTCATAAAATTGTCATAAAATAGTCACATATAACAACATTTGTATTAAAAACTCAGACTGCCAAAGACTGAATACTGAATTCTCAAGAGGCACTTAAAAATGAAAATAAAAATAAATAAATAATACAGTTCTTGAGTCAGACTTCATTCATTCAAACATTATTTTTTTAATATAATTTACTAAAAGGTAAACAGCATAAGTAACCTAAAGTAAGTAAATAAACATGAAGTGAATAATATTTAAAATCCTACAGTAACTTAAGCTATTATGTTTGACTTCAGTAATACGGTAAATTAGTTCAGAATCAATTCATAATACAGTGTGTCTAGATAAATACTGTACATTCAGCTTCTGCTCCTCCCTTAACAAACTAATCAGGAGTTTCTATCATGCTTGTATTTGAGTACTGGAAGAATAATAATATAAAATCTTTTTTTTTTTTTTTTAATGCAGTTCAGCACTACACACACACACACACACACACACACACACACACACACACACACACACACACACACACACAGTGTTTGTTTCCTGATTGGACATTTTGGACTTTCTTCATGAACCTAGAATGAAAAGAAAATACATAATATAGAATTAATCCATCAATGATAATTCCTCATGATAATTCATTTGGCCTGAAGGACTGAAGAATTAGCAAGAAATTTTCCTCGGCATGCAAAACATTTTCGGCATATGAGCGACTAAACCAAATGCTGGGATTAATTATTATTATTATTTTTTTTGCCATGCTCTATAAGGAAAGAGTAGTGACAGTAGTAAAGACAGTGTGTAATGTAAAATAATTTCCAAGTACTGTATGATGCTGTCGAGTTTAGAGCGCATTTATACAAGCGATGCGAGCAGAAAGTAAATATCAAAGAGAAATCATAAATTAGGGTTAAGTCAGGTTTAATTTCTATTTATTTAATATTTTACTTCGTTTACATGTATTTTCTAAATATTTTATTGTTTTTATATGCAAAAATATGCATGTTGGTAATATTGATAATATTTTTGGGTGGCTGGAACGGATTAACTGCATTTACATTATTTCCTACAGGAAAATACATTTCCCCTTAAGAACTTGCCGCCTGAACAGATTAAACTTGTATGCCAAGGTACCGCTGTGATTTTGTTTAGTTGTGTGCAAATTTCATTAATAATTTATTTACAGTGTATCATATCCACAAACACAATAACTGCAAACAAGTTATTAATAAATTTGTACATACATATGCCTCATTTCATTAAGATGGATACGACCAGCCAGTATTAAAGAATTGCCCCTACCTGCATTATCCCTTTTGCCTTTTCTGTTAACCTGGGCATAAGCTTCATCTGCAGTTTCACTGAAATCCTCTGAAGAATGAAATAGAGACATGAAGCAGTTTCAGAACAAAAATGGAATGCATTGCAACTAAAGCTACGTTTACACTGTCAGTTAAATGTGACTCAATTCCGATTTTTTGCTCATATGTGACACATATCGGATATTTTCTATGTCCGTGTAAACAGGAAAAAAACGCATGCATTCCGACATTTCGAGATCGGTTTCAGGCCTCCTTCATATGTGAAAATAAATCAGATATAAATCAGATATGTGCTAATGTGATTGTCGTGTAAACAGACAGATCGGATTTTCTGAGGCATTGCGTTCTGTACGTCATTAAAACTGCGACTTCTTCGCGGTTTAATGGCGTAATCAGGCACACTGAGGCGCTGCTCATCCCAAACAGATGGGGCGTTATATTTCTGCCACAATTCTGAGCGTGCGGTTCGACATTTTGAAAGCAGGCAAAGCACTCTATGTGCGTGCAGTGTCGCTCACTCTACGTGCGTGAGCATGCTCGCTCAACTTCGTCCAGTGTTACAAAACTGCCACAAAACCAGCCAATCACAGACTTCCACACACCGCTTCTGATTGGCTGTTCCTTCTCTATCAATGTGGCAGTTTTGTAACACTGGACAAAGTTGAGCGCGCGTACAGGCAGAGTCAAGCGCGCGCGGAGAACATGTTGGGCGAGCAGAGGAGACACTGCATGCGTAGAATTGAGCTATTGAGTCCCTTTAAGTATGCGCAATGTTTCAGACGGTATGGCAAGTGTAAACACTTGAATCGGATAGGGGTCATAGTTGAAAGAACATGTAAACAGACGGCCAGAAAAATCAGATTTGGGCATCGAGACCTGCAGTGTAAACGGGGCTTAAATCACAGAAACGGATGGTATGTTTCCATATTTGTGGTATTGTTGAGCTGTAAACTTACATTTATAA
Source organism: Clarias macrocephalus (assembly GCA_011419295.1). Taxonomy (NCBI): domain Eukaryota; kingdom Metazoa; phylum Chordata; class Actinopteri; order Siluriformes; family Clariidae; genus Clarias; species Clarias macrocephalus. The sequence continues at coordinate 61,957 of JAAGKR010002908.1, forward strand.
ACTTACATTTGTAGATGTAGCACTTAATTTTCTTCAACCAAATACCATTTTTGCTTAAGAAATACTGTGATCTAAAAAGATTGTATATGTATATTGTATACTCTTTTAACTCATCTTACCTTGAACTGTGTTGTGGTTCAGTTCTGAGTAAACAGTGTCTGCTTCCTCACTTCGCTTTTCTTGTAGGCAACATTCACAGATTTAAAACCTACTATATTAACCCCTTTAACTTCATATTCTGTCTAAAGAATGTGTGTAAGATTAATAACTACCAAATAATCTAAAGGGTTTAAGCATTATTTTTTAATACACAATGAAAACTGGAATAATTTAGTCTAACCTTGTTTTCTCTTTGGCTTTGTTTGGTTTGTCAGGTCAATTTGAACATAAGTCACATCACTCGGTTCGGTGTCAGCATCTATAAAGGAGATTAGACACAGCTTTGTTTTCATGCTTCCATAACAGTCATTAAAGAAACTTTGCAGGATATCTTCCAGATGGTTTTTTTTTTTTTTTTTTTTTTTACAATTCTTAATCAATGGCACTGGCCTGTTTTTCCTCCCACATAGTAAACAATAACATAAACACAATTTCCCATAAAGGTTATATGCCTAAAACATATTTTTAGAGTTATCAGTGGAACAATGGCAAAATAAACACTTTATATAAACAGTTATCCCAATTCTTGTCATACAGGTTATTAAGTAATTAATATATAGCCATTAAATTAAATACAATTAAAAAATAAAAAATAATAAAAGTTAAATTTTATAAAACAAACAAAAACAAAACAAGTGATTCAATTGTACTAGCAGCAATAGAGGCCCATGCTATGCTACCTCTACCATGTTTCACTAACTCAATCACTCTTCTTTCATATTTATTGTATTTGTCTATATTCATTTTTGGAGGCTTCTTAATGAACATTTAGGTAAATGATAGTCAGAAATTTCTATTCATTTCATTAAATCCTGTAATAATCATATACAGAAAACCTTTGCTAATTCATAATTAATTTATTGTTTTCTCTTCTATGTAATGTGTAATTTTACTTAATTTTAAACTATGTATAAGCTGCTTATATTAATGTATTACCAAACTATAAATTAACATCATTACAGCAAGTGTCAGCATTCTTGGGACATATCTGTCCATTAGCCCTTAGTGTCCAAAACATCTTGTCTTAAAATCTTCTCTAGTAAACTTGAAAAACTCAACACTAAATTAAGAGGTTTTAACTCATCTATATCTTCATTCACTGTGTGTTATTGTTCAAAATTGTGTTTTTCCCATTAAATAGCAGGACACTGGAGAATAAATGCGCCAAATTATGTTTTTTTATAATCTCAATCAATCATTAATCTTTAGATTAAAAAAAAAGTTTAACTTAATTATAATCTTAAAATTTCAATGAGACGAATGCAAAAATCTGTCACACATCCAGTACATTGTAGGTCCTGTATCCATTTATTTCTGGACTGTACATGTGACTCAAGAGATTTATAATTTCTTAAATACTTGGCTGAATAAGCACTAAAACTGGAGGTAGAGGTTGGGATCACCGGTAATTCTTTGTTGGGAATCTTGTATGCATCTTCTTCAAATCTTTTCAAGTGCTTTTATTTTAGCACTTGTTTGCACTAATGTTTTTCTCACGCAGATTTACCATGAATTTATTTGCTAACATAGCTACCAAGATAGCCGTACGATTATGCTACACATTCCCAGCCCTATTGAATGTGCTTGAATGATACATTTTCATTTTATTATTAAAGCATTAATCTTAATTGAGATCTTAATTGAGATCATTAATATGACGAGTTCCTGGCCATGTAAAACTATGAGCAAAATATAAAGTGCGTCATCTAAAAAAAAAAAAAAAAAAAAAAAAAACCCCATGAATGAACATTATGTTCTACTGTACATTATATTTACCCTCGGGATTCATGTTTTTCATTTCAATCATGGAGTAAACGGCATCATTTTGTCCCAACACAGAGTCATCTGGTGAGAGAAAAATAGTATGTTTACATATCAAAGAGCTGTAGGTAGTAAACAATTGTAAAACAAAGTTTCATGTTCATTTAAAATACTGTGTCAGTGATCTTACCTTCATCATGAGATGTAATATTTTCACCTTTGTGATACTTTTTCCACATTACAACCTGTGAGTACATTGCAATGCTGGAGCCATCTGCAGAATCAACTAAGAAAAAATTAAATAAGGCCACCAGAGAGCTATTTGTAATATCACGGTGCCAAATCTATCTATATTTTGTCCACAGAAATCAAATAAACTATACCTGCAGATCTTAAAGCAGCATTTTCATAGATAGGCTCACCACCTTTAAATAACCAATTAAAGAAACATGAAGACAATCAAACAAAAGAAAAAAAAATAAAACAAATTCTGACGTATTTATTGCTATTTCAGACTGACCTGCAGCCTGATAGTTGGCCTGATTTACTGCAGAATGAGTCTGATATTCTACAGCTTCTAAGAGTAAAGCAGTGATACAAGTCAAACATTGCCTTCACACACACACTGCTCAAAAGTTTGGGATCACTTGCAAATTTTTTTGTTTTTGTTTATTGATTTTTTCCCCTACATTCTACAACAATGCTGGCGGTTTCAAATCTTTGAAATAACACATATGGAATCAAGTAAAACAGTCAATTGGTATTTTAAGACATGAAGGTCAGCCTTTCTGGAACAGTTCTTGTAAGAGCAGTATTGTCAAGTTAATTTTCAAAACCCACCAAGCACCATAATGAACCTGTCTCTCATGAAGACCTTCCCAGGAAAGCAAGACCAAAACTTACCTCTGCTGCAGAGGAGAAGTTCATTTAGAGTTCCAGCTTCAGAAATCACAAATTAACAGCATCTCGGATTAGAGCCATTATCAAGGCTTTACAAATCATGAGTAGCAGACACATCTCAGCATTAACTGTTCAATGGAGATTATTGCATATTTTGGACACCTTCAGCATTGCTTTACAATGTAGAATGAAATAAAAACCAGGAAAAATTTTTATCGGACTTAGCACGCAATCTCAAACTTTTTGTACTTTATTTACTGTACATGTGCAATAAAGAAAAAAATCAACATTAAAAATCTGCCAAAGCAAATATCCCATGGCATGGTTAGCAAACCTTTATTCTTCTTGTAGCGCAGCAACAGGACGAGGAAGGCGATTATGATGGTAAACACGAAGACCAAACTCAGTCCTACAAGTGCACCAGAAGATCCAGAAGCTAAAACTAGACAAAAACAAGAACCCAAATATCCGTTAAAACACTGCATGCTGAAGTAATATGATTAGAGACAAAGCAACTGAGACAAATCATTGACTTTTTTGACTTTTGCTGCAGAGGCCAGACTGTCATTGGTGAATGTTACCGGCAGGTTTTAAGACGTCTGAGGGACGACGTACTGTATGGTGGAAATGACTGGATCTGTGGCCCGTGAATTTCAAAACGTTTAGATACCTCTTTGTATTGTTACAATCTAATCTAAGTAAGAAGACGTGGTTTCCTCACCTCTGACTGAAACCCAGCTTTTGGGTGACTCTCCTCTCTCTGGGTGTGTACAGTGGTAGAAACCTTCATCTGCCTTTGAGACACTACTGATGGTCATCTCTCCTGTAGTCTGCTTCTGGAACAGTGAATTATTTTTATAGAAATCAGCACCAGAGTCTGAAATCTTTGAACGATATAAACATTGTAGAGTTAGAAGATTTCCCTCAGTTACAGGATGGACAGCACTCTCCAGGATCACATCACCATCTAAAGGAAAGTCAAAGACGATAATGAAAACAAAATACAGCAGTAATTCCACATTATTACTACAATATTAACATTTTTATCAGGCCTGAAAAAACATACTGGATTTGTTTGTGAGACTGGTCTATTTTATTTGATGTTAAATGTACAGAAAGCCCATCTTTTTCTAGGCTTCCAATTTGTTGATCAGTCGTTCAGATTTTAGTCAAAACTCACATCAAATTCAAGGATGAATTGTAAAGTTATAAACTAAATACGATAGACCAATAACAAGGCTTTGAAGGTAATATTTCAGGCATTCACACCTACTGTAAATGCATTCCTTCTGTCAGTCACTGCTAATGAGAACTGATAAATGACTCACTGTGCACTATGATGTTGAGACGATTACTGCATCCTCCAGATTCAGACTGACACCAGTAAACTCCAGTGTGTGATGCAGAGAGGAGCTGATGTTACATGTAGATCCTGAAACTGATGAACAATTGTACAGTGTCTCACTGTGTGTGTGTCCTCTCACTGTCCATCCAGTAGAGTCTCTCTGGTCCTCACAGCTCAGTAAGAGAGAGTCAGCAGTAAAGTGTTGAGTTCTGCTGGGACTGATGATCAGAGACACTGGAGGAGATTCAGCTGAAACACAAATAATTTTCAGATGAGTAACAATAAAAAGCAGAAAGTTTAAAAGAGTTTAAAGTTTTATAATTAAAATATGTTACCAATTGATCTCTCTGTTCATACACACACACTATAGTTGTTGATGTATTTCCTCACCAGTGACACACAGAGGCTGTGGTTTGCTGTAGTGTGTGTGAAAGGCTGGTTCTCCTCTCTCTGCCCTGCACATATAAACTCCTGTGTGATTGAGAGTAACAGGACTGAGAGTGTAGGAGCCTCCAGATCCTCTGCTGCTGTCTGAGAGGAGCGCCGTCCTGTACCTGAGGGAACCCTGACTGTCTCTGTAGGGAACATCTGTGTACCAGCTGTATGTCCAGCCTGTAGAGGAGTGTTTAACCTCACAGCGTAGAGTCACTGAGTCTCCTTCAGTCAGCCAGCTCAGTGGAGAGACACTCACTACTGGCTCTGCTGTGTCTGATGGACAATATATGAAAAAGGAATCAATAGAAATTCATACAGATTGGCAAATTTTGTTACACATAATAAAATAAATGAAAACTCACACACCTGATACAGTGAGAGTAAGAGCGTCACTGATCTCTGATCTCTGAGAGTCACTGCTTCTTCTCCCTCTGCAGGTGTATTTACCCCCGTTATCAATTGTAACTGGGCTGAAGTTGAACTCCTGTGTTGTGTAGTCTGGGTAGAGTGTCTTATTCTTATACCAGCTGTATGTCCACTCAGTGTCTCCTCCTCCCTGTATGTCACATCTGAGAGTCACTCTCTCTCCTCTGAACACATGCTTATCAGGCTTTATGGTCACCACAGCGTTAGGACTCTCTATAAGAAAATGACCCTTCTGTTATTTACATATTGTATTTCAGAACTCTTATTAAAATTCCAAGTAACATTTACAGATGAGATTTAGGTTAAAACTATTCAAAATTAATTGCACACAAATCATTTGTATATGAACAACTTAGAAAGTTAAACTAAATTAGCATACGATTAAGGTTGTCATAGTATTTTTTTCTTACAATGTAAAAAAAAATTAATGTAAAAATAGAATAATGTGTAGTAAATGTGTTAATTAATAATAATAATAATAATAATAATAATAATAATAATAATAATGACTCCCACTATACACTATTACAGACTATATGTATACACTATACATTATATTTTGTGGATCATTAATGCCCATATGCAAGTGTGACATATCATTATCATTTGGATACATTTTAAATTGACTATATTGAGAACTGTACATTTTAAATAATGTTTTCTTTATATTAAGGTTTATTTAGGATTTATAGTCTTGTACTTTTTGTTTAAGAGGTAAAAGGTTGTAGACTGAGGCAGGTCTCTTTCACTTGACAGAAAGTCTCTTACTCACCAGTAACATTTACCCAGAGTGCATCACTGTAGTGTGTGTAGTAGACTGGGTTTCCTCTTCCAGCTCTGCACCTGTACTGACCTCCATCAGAGACACTCACTGATCTGATGTAGGCGTGAAATGTTTCAGTCTCAGACTCAGTGCTGTGTGTAGATGTCTTCCAGTAAAACTTCCATCCAGCAGACTGCAGCTTCAGTGTACAGGTCAGAGACACAGAGTTTCCTGTCAGTGCAGCTCCTTTAAGGGCTGATGTGAGCTCAGGTTTAGGTTTTTCTGTTAGAAATGAAACACACAGGTCAGCATGTGATGTATGCATTAAACGTTTCTGCAGAGTAAAACATCTTAATAATGTCTCTGTGATGTCTGTGGTTTCTTATTTATTACGTTTTTGATGTAACATAGAATGTTCAAATATTCACAGTTATTTACTAAAAAGAGACCAAAGACACTATTCATGATTATTCTGTTTATCCACATGGTTTATAAGTTTATTATAAGTAAGTAAATAAGACTATTTACATAAATCTCTTTGATTGGCACTCAGATGTACAGTAGGTAGTCAACCGGAATGCCTATTACCACCGTGCTCACCGCCGCGGCAAAACGACAGCAGCCAAAATAAATCAGTCGCATTTCAAAGTCATTCATGAAATGAGCCCACGGTGGTGCAAAAGGACAATTTTCAAAACAAGTAGAGGTTAATTCATATAAAAGGCACATGTTGTATTGAAGAAATACTATGGTGGTGATAATTTTCACATCTGAGTACTTTATACACCAAACATGAAAAATCAGAAGCAGAGCTGACATTTTCTGTACAATAATGAGTAAAAAAAAAATTAAAAAACATTGGTTAAATGTTGTTCAGACAGATGATCAAGTTTACTAGCTGACAATTTTATTTGTACAAAGAATTAACTGTTATATAGCCTATATTTGTTTGTTTCTGTTTGTTATTATTTAAAAAAATGTTATTTAAAAACTTCAAACTATTACAAAATTATCATAACTCAAAAAATGAATTGTCTTACATTCGTGTAAATGTTTCATATTTTATTTTATTTTTTAATTTTTTTCAGAAATTTTGTTGTACTAAATAATAAACTAAAAATGCTAAAATGCTGGGTTGTTTCTATAAACATATTGTTGGTTTGTTCATGCTGGGTCAAAATTCTGGGTTATTTCGGGTACTTTAAACACATTATTGGGTTGCTCATTTTGGGTCAAATGAGATGTAGTAGGTCAGTTACAAATGAACACCTGGTTGGGTTATTTTGACCCAACAACTGGTTTTATTCTCTTGTTTCTCGAATGGAAGCCTGCATAATGTTGTATGAAATGAAATATTACACACTAAAAAATGCTGGGTTATTTTTACTATCCAAACGCTGGGTTGCCTCTGTTGGGTCATTTTTCTGGGTTATTTACAGTGAATTGGGTACTTTTTGTTTAACCCATCTTGCTGGGTTGGAGTTGGGTAAGCTAGTGACAGCTAACATCACAGACACGACCACCCCTCCCCCGAAGTTCACCGGTGTATTCAGTGGCTGTGTCAGCTTCGTGTCTTTTTTTTTTTTTTTGGTCTTCCTCCTCACGCATTTAAGAGGAAATGTAAACGTTAAATATAAGGTCTGTATACACACTTTCACTCACTTATGACTGAATTTTTTCACTGTATGTAACATTTATTACTGTTACCGTGTTGACATTACACTCAAACTTTCAGCCTGGTCTGTGCTATAGCATGCTAGTTTATCTGACAACGGCTGCTAGCTAGCCAAACCAAAGAACCCCACCTGTGTATGAAAGAATCTGCAAAAATGTCTGAGCTTTTTAACTTTCTTTGTAGAATGCTTGCAGGGTGTTTGAAGATGGTGAAGTGATGAATGAAAGCTAAACTGTTAACTGTAGTGCCAGCATGACGCTAGCATTTACCTAGGTTGCTAGCGTTAGCAACCACATATAAAAAGCTGAGGTGTTACAAAACACTTATCTTCTTACAAATATGAATACTAGCCAACCCTCTCGATTTTTCCATAAACTTTTACTTTCTATCTAAGGTTGGACCCGACACCGTGGAATATCTCCAGCAGGCTAAAGTGTCATGGCCGAACACCTACATCCTGATGTTGGGAGATAATGACCAGCACTGCTCTCAGGCATTAGTGCTTCTCAGTAATAGTATCGTAATGATGTCACTGTTGAACTTGTTTTGTATTATCTGATCTTGTGCTTTTGAAAAATAAATATTAATATTTTTTTCTATGATTTGTACAATTAATTGGGTCTTGTTTATTGCACATATGTATGGTTTGCAAAACTAGTATATCAAAGTAATTTAACTGTTTAAACTATTTTACCCATAGACATGTAAAACATAAAAATAATAACCTATTTGTGAGGTAGAGTTAACTCAGCATTATAGTTAAATATGACCTAGCGTTTGGATTGAATATTTTACCCATCTTGCTGGGTTAAATACTGTAAATAACCCATTTTGCTGGGTTAAATTAAACCAGCATGTAGTTGGTCCAATATTTATCCAGCAGCTGGGTTAAAAACAACTCAGTTTGGGTTGTTTTTAACCCAGCATTCTTTTAGGGTGTACTGTTATTGTGTCACAAAGTATCATTGTAAAAGTTGTTTAAGAGTTGCCCCAACATTTTCGGAGATTTGAGCTGCAGACAATCCACAGGTGCTCTCTGCTCATGTAGCCGCCTAACGCAGCCTCACCTCAGCAAGAACTTCCGAAAACTACCACTGGCTGTGATGTCTCTGTAGTGGTTAAAGCAGTGGATTTATTTCATTTTTGTTATCATCTTTGGTGTAACACAGTTATGGTATAAAATATTGCAACTGTGTGATGCATCCTGTACTCTGCGTTCCATTTGCAATATACCCAGTGTTTTATTGTTCTTGTTCTTAATGTAATTTTAAAATTAAATGAAATAATAATAATAGTAATAGTTAAACTAATGGTTAAATAACTAATCATTAATGTTGTGTCTGTAACAACTTCATAAGAAATAATGAGACGGAGCAGCGACTGCCGATTCATTCGTTTACTATCAATTGCATGGAAACAACACATAACACTTCCCTTAACAGTGCAGCAGAATTAATGTGCATGCCCCAACAATACCTAGGAGGTATTGTTACGCTACTGAAAGTAGATCCAAACATTACAGTTCAAATCGTTAAAATATTAAGATGAGGAATGTTTGATGTCATTTTCTTATTCTTTGACAATCTATTTACATTATGTGAAGTCGTGTAAATTTTGGGACTTTTTTTTTTCACTCATTCTCTGTTGTTTTTGTGTTACTTTAGTTGTTTTGTGCGCTTTACGATGTCGGACAACATTCAAATGCAAATAATGACCCTGCCCACTTCCCCAGGTGTGAATTTGACTCAGCTGTTCACATCTGTACATTCAGATTCCTCACACAAAAACAGTGAGGCCAGGTACTGTAGGGCAGAGCACCTGGGCATTGCATGTGTACACACATTACATGTGTACACACATGCATTATAGCATGAGCAACCCCACAGTGTGTTTAAAGTTCCTGAAATAACCCAGAATTTTGACCCAGCATAAACAACCCAATAATGTGTTTACAGAAACAACCCAGCATTATTTTTGAGTGTAGTGATGAAGGTAACCATGCCATCTCCGCAGCAGTAGATGAGCCTCACGTTTCATACAAATTACATAATCTAAAAAAAAAAATCCATTTGTTCATGTAAAAGCAGACATTTCATGTTCTATAAGTATTTCACGTCTGTGAGGCAAATATACACAGGCTTACATTTTTTCACACGCTCATGTTCACAGAAACCAGTACAGAATAGAGGACCCTGTTTGCTTTCATTATAAAAAAAAAATCGTAACGTTTTGCCGTCAAACAACAAACGCATGACCCTAATCCTGCTGCAGCGACCCGTGGGGGTAAAACTATTATTCTAGTTAAATACCATCTGTACATCCCCTTCAGTCCTGCTGTACAAAGATGATGCATTCTTTTGTTTTATACATCTTTCTCTTACAGGGGATATTATAAATAAGGGAGTTAATAAAACTGTGTAACAAATAAAGTTTTTTTTATTATTATTTAAATGTGACAAAGCAAATTCTCACTGTTATTTCTATTTAACTACTTAAAATATTTACATATGCATGCAGGTTGTTTTTTAAACATTAAAAACACAAACTTTATTATAATAATTTTGGGGCTTGGAGATAGCGATTATAAAAGCAAGCTCTCTGACAGTACTGAAGTGTTTAATATAGTGAATGTTATACAAAATACACATCTACAGTTTTTTTCTACAGAATTGACAATGAGAGATAAAACAGACTCACCTGATACAGTCAGTGTAACAGCAGCACTGGTCTGTGTGTATTTAGGGTCTGATGACTTTGTTCCTTTACATGTATAATCACCTTTATTAGACTCTTTAACATCAGTGATTGTGTATGTTTTCTCCCCTGCAGCATCACTGAGTTCTTTATTATCTCTATACCAGTGGTACTGCCAGGATCCTCCAGTCTGTATCTCACATGTGAGAGTGACGCTTTCCCCAATGAACACACTCTCAGCTGGCTGCACTTTCACTACAGGCTTTGGTCTCGCTGTACAAGAAATCAACATAAATATGACATCTAAACATGTTTTAAATGTAGTATATAATTAGTGTTAAAATAATTAGATTTTTAAAAAAAGACTTACTAACTACAGTTTATAGAAAAAGTAGAAAATCATGACATACCTCTCACTGTAACTGTAACTGGATCACTGAACACTGACTTATACTCTTCCCTGCATGCTCTACAGTAGTATGTTATTTGTCCTTCATTAGAGACTGTCACATCGAGCGTGTTACTGTATGAATCTATAAGTGTCAGATGTTTTGATTGCTGATAATCATACCAGAGAAAAGTCCATCCAGTAGACGGCAGATCACAGCTCAGAGTAACTCTGTCTCCAGTGTAGATGGAGCTCTGAGGATTCACACTCACAGTCGGTTTGGGTTTTTCTGTTGATATGACATTATTGAGGTATTAGAGCTGCTTTTACCTTTACAGCATAACCAGCAGTTTAATATTTGTGCCTAATTTAGCATTCCTATGGAGTGCTTACACAGGGTACAGGGTTACAGTGATGTAATTAATTTTACATTTTAAAATTGTCTACATAAGTGCATATGTCATTGTAACACCTGGAACTTAGCTTTTCCATATGATGCTTTATATACTATATCTCAAATTCTGAATCATGTTCACCAAATTCTCCATCCATTAGTGTTGTTTTTTATTATTATATATATTTTTTAACTCCCTTAATCATTTAAACGTTTTTTTTTTTTTCAAAAATGTAAAAACATGGCGGTAAAATCCTTTTGACTCTTTAACGTAAAAGAATGTGTTTACTATAACAATAAAATATATTTTCTAACAATAAAATTGATAGCTGATAAGAATGTTTCACATCAATCAAAAGAACTAATAAATTGTAGTGATTCCTTAAATTGCAAATGATTTGATTACTTTAAAACATTAAGGCAAAAAACTAAATGAGATTTTGTTTTGTCATCCAATAAAATCTGGAACAAAATCTGCAACTAGTGGTCAATCTTATATATAAGTAGTAAGATAAACTCACACCTGATACAGAGAGTGTAACAGCATCACTGATCTGTGAGAGCTGAGAGTCTCTTCTCCTCTTTCCTCTGCAAGTGTATTTACCGCCGTCAGAGTCTCTAACTGATCTGAAGATCATCTCCTGTGTTGTGTGGTGTGTGTTATTATTCTTATACCAGCTGTATGTCCACTCAGTGTCTCCTCCTGTCTGTATGTCACACCTGAAAGTCACTCTCTCTCCTCTGTACACCTGTGTATCAGGCTTTAGAATCACCACAGGTTTAGGACTCACTGTAAGATTTAAAGATTTATTACATAATTGATATGACTATTGAAAGTGTAGATACAGTTTATCTGCTCACATGTAAATGATTACGGTCTTTCTGAAAACAGTCACAGCTGATGAAGTAAATGCAGATCACAGATTTAAATGCAGACTCAGCCCTAAAAATAATCAGGTTACAGTACCGAATATTGGCATCTTTTACACCGTGTATTTATGTCTGAATGAGTTGTTATCTTTAACAAAACAATCTATCTTCAGGAACACTGCATGTCCCACAGTAAGTTTTTGCACACACACCTATTACCAGTTCATAACTCTACCCACTCACTCTCTAATCTCTCTCATTCTTTCAGACTCTACTCTCCTCTTGATTTCCATTTCATCTCAGACCAGCCCTGCTCAGCTGTGTTCATACTGTCTCTTTGTAATTTTCATAAATGTATTTGCCTGAAAGAATTCTCTTCATAAATGTTGCTATATTTTGACACTATGTGGCGCTGTTCAGTATAGGGCTTAAATCAAACTTTCCTCATGCACACACACACACACACACACGAAACACTTGTGTGCGTGCGCATTTCATATATAGTTGTTTGAGCACTTAGTTGTATATATACAGAGGTGGAAAGAGTAATAAAATTTTGTACTCAAGTAAAAGTACTGTTACAGTATTTCAGTGAAATTTTACTGAAGTACAGGTAAAATGACCATTATAAAAATCTTCTCAAGTAAAAGTAAAAAGTAGCTCATAAAAAATATTTACTCAGAGTAAAAGTTACCGAGTTACTTTTTTTTTTTAACAGCAGGGGTGGGATGGGGGATTCTAGTGTAGTTCAAAAAAGATGAGCAGATATAAATCTCAAACTAGTTGGAACACCTTTGCATAATAAAGCTGTTGTCTTTCTTGTGCGTGGAAATCAAAAGAAAGAATTAGATCCAGTCATTAACTGATGAAATAATGAGGTTTGTATTGCTTTACAAAAATATACACAAAAAAAATATATATATACACACATACACCCAAAAACAGTGAATAAATTCCCTCTTCCCAAAATAAATGGCAGCCACGCCACTACTACTGGTGAGTACAGTGAAATTATCTACAAATATATCCAAAGAGCAACCAAACCAAAGGGGCAAAGCAATAATTAAAGTCAACAGGAGGAGGCAAAAAGTCAAAACCAGAATACACAACCAAATATCAAAACGCCAAAATCACAATCCAAAAATAGTCTCTCTCCAACACAACCAACACCTCGCCTACACGCCTCCTCTTTCCCGCGTCACTCTCCGGTTTATATATGGTCGCGCTGGTCGATGACGTCACACACACACGCGAGCGCCACGAAGCATTTATACAAAGCATAATATTTGTATTATTTTTGCATTTTCATTCATTTATTTTACTCAGTAGCGCATATGATTTAAAATGTAGCGAATTACAATACGTACAATACGCACAAAACATACTTAAGTAAAATTACAGATTTTAAAAACTACTTTAAAAAGTAGAAGTACACAAAAAAAAAAAACTACTCAATTACAGTAAGGCAGGTAAATGTAATTCGTTACTTTCCACCTCTTTATATACAGTATGTATGTGTGACTGTTTCATACTATATATGTGTATGCAAGTGTTTCATGTGTGCGTGCATGAGTGAAGTTTGATTAAAGCCCTATATGGCCCCTCATACTACTCACATGTTGTTTATATGTTATACAAAATCACTTAATAGAAAGTCTCTTACTCACCAGTAACATTTACCCAGAGTGCATCACTGTAGTGTGTGTAGTAGACTGGGTTTCCTCTTCCAGCTCTGCACCTGTACTGACCTCTATCAGAGACACTAAGTGATTTTATGGTATAGTAGTGTGTATCAGTCTCAGTGCTGTGTGTGGGTGTGATCCAGTAAAACTTCCATCCAGCAGACTGCAGCTTCAGTGTACAGGTCAGAGTCACTGAGTTCCCTGTCAGTGCAGCTCCTTTAAGGTCTGATGTGAGTTCAAGATTAGGTTTAGGTTTTTCTGTTAGAAATAAAACATAGTTCAGGATAGAAAGTGTTATTAGTATCTTAGTGTTGCGGTTTCAGCTAAACGATAATTAGGCCTATGTCTATTCAGATTTTATAACGTTTTTAAGCATACTGTAGAAAGTCAAACTATTCATGTTGACAATTATTTAGTATAAAGAGATCTTTCTCTTCCATTAGCAAATACTATGTGTATAACCTACTTTGTTGCTGTACAAAGATGATGGAATCTTTTGCTACATATATTTTCTCTTATAGTCGATATTTGTAATGAAATAATTATGAAAGGAAATTAACAAACTTGAATATAAAAATTATTTGTACAATTAGCGTATTATTCCAGATTATGAATTAAGAAGGCATTTGTCAGTGTTACTTGACTTGCTTTATGCTACATTAGAAAGGGTTCTTTTATGATCTTATTTATTTATCATTTAAAATAAGTAATTTCACTTACTTTCACCTGACAAAAAAAGAAAATTTATTCTATAACCTATAAACACTTAATTCCTGCAAGTTTTATCATAAGATACTGTGCTTTAGGTCATGCAGTCATGCATGTCATCAGTATTAAAATTAGCTTGTTTAATGCAATAGAACAGAAAAAAATCAGACAGGAGGTAAAATAAAACACACTCACCTGATACAGTCAGTGTAACAGCAGCATTGGTCTGTGTGTATTTTGGTTTTGATGACTTTGTTCCTTTACATGTATAATCACCTTTATTAGACTCTTTAACATCAGTGATTGTGTATGTTTTCTCTCCTGCAGCATCACTGAGTTCTTTATTATCTTTATACCAGTGGTACTGCCAGTATCTTCCAGTCTGTATCTCACATGTGAGAGTGACGCTTTCCCCAGTGAACACACTCTCAGCTGGCTGGACTTTCACTACAGGCTGCGGTCTCGCTATATAATAATAATAATAATAATAATAATAATAATAATAATAATAATAATAAACTCTAAAAATGCTGGGTTGTTTCTGTAAACACATTGTTGGATTGTTCATGCTGGGTCAAAATTCTGGGTTATTTCGGGGACTTTAAACACATTGTTGGGTTGGGTAACGCTGGGTCAAATGAGATGTATTGGGTCATTTACAAATGAACACCTGGATGGGTTATTTTGACCCAACAACTGGTTTATTCTTTATTTCTCCAAACGGCGGCCTGAAAAATGTTTGAAATATTACTGTTATTGTGTCACAAAGTGTAGTTTTAAGAGTTGTTTAAGCGAGAATGTATGTGTGTACAGCTCAAAACATCAGTCGGTTATTAAAGATACCGTCTATTTAAAAAAGTGCCCCAACGATTTCGGAGATTTGAGCTCCAGGCGGTCCTGCGGTGCTGCGCGCTCATGTAGCCGCAAAACACAGCCTCATATTGGCAGAAACTTCTGAAAAACGACAGCTGGCTGCGGATTTATTCATTTATTTATTTTTTTTTTCATTTTGTGTATTCCTAACAGGTAATCTTTGGTATAATACGGTTATGGTATAATATATCGCGGCTGTGAGACGCATCCTGTATGCTGCGTTCTATTTGCACTATACCCGGTTTCCCCAAACCCTCGAGTGTGCACTTCCAAGTCAAGTCCGCTGTTTGCGTTTTTGGAATTGAGACACGGCATGAGGAACTTTCTGGATTCTTCACTTCGGAGGTGAGCAGCACGCTACTTAATGCGGGCAGTATTTTATGGTAAGTTTATATAAATTTGTACCTAAATTTTAAATGTTGTAGTTGTGGTAGAAGCAAGCTTATTTCTAGGTTAATTCGCTTTTCCGCCTTTTTAGTCGCACTTTGGTATGAAGGTGTGAGGAGGTCATGTTTTAATATTCTGTGCCAACAGCCAGCTATAGTGTATTTTATGATAAAAGTGCATTTGTAGCACACACACAAATAAAAAACAACTAAATGTAATCTTAAAATGTAAATTTAGGTAAAGCTGTGTGTGGAACGTCTCTTGGCATATTTTATAATATTTAATAGGTGTCAGAGGAAGCTATTGGGATATTTTTAATGACAGAAAAAAAATGGTTGTGTTATTTTGACCCAGCAGTTGGTTTATTCTTTGGAGAACTTTCTGGATTGTTCACCTCTGACTGGATCATGCTCAGAGCACTCAGTATTTTATGGTAAGTGAATTTTTCCTTTTTTTAAGTAACTTGTGGTAGGAGCAAGCATATTTTATTGTTTAAAATATTTTTTATATTAATATTGTGTGGATTAATATTGTTTTCCCATTCAGTTTTGTTATTCAAAATTAAATCCAGATGGAGCGCCGTATCCTGTTATTCCTCACATGTTAAATAGTGAGGTAAATTATTAAAAAATATACACTAAATTCATGTTCACATTATGTATTTTTGTGTATTGACAAGAGCAAAAATGTTTTACATTAAATGCATATGTAGCTGTACGTCCTTAAAAAAAATGCTCAATGTAAATGTTAGTTATATTGCAACACTACAACACTAAGTTTTTGTTTTACAGAATGTTTATGTTACAGTACATTTATTTTATATTTAACAAATGGTCACCTTGAGATTATATGGTTTTGTCTGACATTTTGGTAAAAATTAAGTTATTCACATTTTCTTATTCTGTGACTATCTATTTACATTATGTGAAGTTGTGTACATTTTGTGTCTTTTTTGAAAATAAAAAATCAAATGGAATGTGTCAACCCAGCAAGAATGTCAATTTAACCCACTGGTTCGGTCAAATAAAATAACCCAACACTTCATCAATTTAACCCACTGGTTGGGTCAAATAAAATAACCCAACACTTTAACATTCAACCCAGCAAGAGTGTCAATTTAACCCACTGGTTGGGTCAGACGAACAACCCAGAAATCTTGAACTGAATGGTAGATGTCTCTGTGTTGCCTGTGTAAGTTTCACATGATGTTTTATAAACTCTCTAATCCCGAAACAATCTTTTCACATTAGTTTTATATTTTGCAAAAATATTCTATTAAACATGTAAAATCATCATAGCAGAAT
This sequence comes from Clarias macrocephalus, assembly GCA_011419295.1. Lineage (NCBI taxonomy): Eukaryota > Metazoa > Chordata > Actinopteri > Siluriformes > Clariidae > Clarias > Clarias macrocephalus. The sequence goes on from JAAGKR010002908.1 coordinate 78,721, forward strand.
CAAATATATCGCACATATCAACATAGCTAATGCATTATAGTGATTCTTTGCTAATCAAATATATCACCAAGTTTAAAACTGGAAAGGAAAAATCATTATAATGAAACTTTGTTTCTCTTACAATAAACTAAAGAACAAATTTCAACCGACTGAAATATTTTACTGTATCTATGCAAGAAATTATGGAACTCCAAAGTGTTCAAAATTAAATAAATAAATAGGACATGCTGAAATAAATAATTCTATGAATAAATAAGACATATATATGTAATATGAATGATATTGTGAAATAATGGTACACATTTTGAAAAAAAAAAGCTTATTGTGAAAAATATTGCTCTCTGCTATATAAATGTACTTATTATTATGAAATAATATTTCATGGTCATTATTTTTCCTAATAACAGAGATTATGTAATTTGTAATAATGTAATTTTTTCAAAGTCAGTATTTATTTCAAAATCCCGTTTTTCCCGATAGCCTATTTATTTCACAATGCGACTTTTCAGCAGAATGAGTCGTTCTGTCAATCAAGAGCGATTGAGCAGAGCCAGCTGTGTGATTAGTTGCTCCTTTATTCAGACGTAAGTATCAGTGCATGAAGTAATACGTGTCCTATGCAGTAGGTGGCAGAACAGTGTCTACTGCACTGTAAACCCTAATGCTCAAAGTAATTAAACACACTGAGTACTGTTAACTTAAGTTATTGCAATTAGGTCAAATTAATAGACCTTTTTGAGTATTTACAAATTTGTAGAAATTACACTTTTCAATTTAGCTGAATTTGATATTTTATGTAATCGTAAATACTTAAGTATCAGTAACTGTCACCTTAAACTTCCACCAAGGTAAGCTCTATAGAGCACTGGTGGTTCAGTGGAAGGTGTTTTACCTGCTATGCGGAAGATTCGGATTCGATTCCTGGGCCGGATTGTCTGCAAAAATTTATTTGATTTGCACAAGTTCAACAAACTCAAAAATATATAATTGTTTACTTAAAATTGGAAACATCATTACTTAAAAAATTTGATGTAACTGATTACCTCAAATATTTTGAGTTTTGCCAACTTAATCATGTTTACAGAGTGGTAAATGATCCCTCTCTATCTGATCTGCTAAAATGAGCAGAACTGACTGAAGTTCACACCAGTCCGCCATCTTCCGTGACTTTTGACCTAGCACCAGGGGCGGACTGGGACCAAAAAGTGGCCCTGGACTTCCTGGCACACAGCAGCCTGTCATGCACACTCACTCCGCGACCGGCACGAGGACCCCGAAGTAAGACGGTCGCGCTTTCAGGAAAGCATAAAAGGAAACAAGATGGCGCGTCACATCGCTCAGTCATTGAGTTCAATTCATGCCTTCGCCGATGTGTTACTGATTCTCACGTGAGTACTCTCCAATTCGGTTTGCTTCCTCGATTGAGTGTGTGTTGCTAGAACGCGGGTTTATTTGTGTAAATCCTTGCTCTTTGTGTAAGAGAGTTCTGAGATTAAACGCGTGGTTATCCTGCCTGCTCGCGCTACTTCCGCGTTTGGGTCTACCGTCCACGCAACACGGGCTACCTGCTAAGGTTTTTGTCTTCTCCCCTCGGTTGCTCGTGACAGAATGACTGAGCCCAAAGCAGTAGACCCAGCGGAGTTTGTCCGTCTCTGCAGTGTGGTTGACCAGCATGCCAAGCTGATCAATAAGCTTCGTGGTGAAGTTGCTTTTCTCCGTAAGGAGCTCCAAGATTTTGCGGTTTTGCGCCGCGAGGTGGCGGAGCTACGGCAGGAGAACGCGACCATCCGTGAGGTGGCTGTTCAGCCGGCTGTTGCCACGCCCACCGCGGCAGCGACGGCACCGCCCCCAACCCACCCCCCCCCCTTTCCTCTTCTGATGTGTTCATAGCCTTACCGGATAAATGGGATGGCACAGATGGGAAGTGCAGTGTGTTTTTAACATCTTTCGATCTTGTGTTTGAGTTCAATCCCACCAGGTAGTCCACAGACCGACTGCGCGTTGCACTCCTCATCTTGCTGCTGTCCGGGCAGGCAGCTGAGTGGGCTACGGCGGTTCTTAGGTCAGATTCAGATACGCCCTACTCATATGGAGAGTTTACCCGCCAATTAAAACTGACCTTTGAGCATCCTGATGCTGAGGTGGAGACCGACAGCAAACTGTACCATCTGCGGCAGGGTGGGTCGCCCATGAGCAATTATACTGCAGACTTTCGCACCCTCGCCGTGCAGACCACCTGGGGGGATGCCGCCCTCCGGACGGCTTACTATGAAGGACTGGCGTCTCGCATCAAGGACTTCCAGCTACCCTGGAGGGTTTGGTCCAGCTCGCCCTCCGGATCGACCAACGCCTGCTTGCTCGCCCGAAGCCAGCTCCCCGAACCCTGCCGCCCATCATGCCCCTCTTCTCACATTCCACGCCCCGATCACCAGCTTTCACCACCACCGTTCGGGCGTCTGCCGGGTCTCCACGTCCCGCCGTGGTTGACACGGGAGCCGGGGAACCCATGCAATTAGGAAGCGCCTCCTTGAACCCTGCAGAG
>JAAGKR010002909.1:11897-44621 GCA_011419295.1 Clarias macrocephalus
TTGCGAAAGACCCGAAATAACCGGCCTCCTGTTGAAAGTGCGAAAGTTGTTCGGCTCAATGAGCTCTAAATGTGTACCGAGTTTCGTGTGCCTACATGAAGTTGTGTATGAGCTAGGCAGCAAAATCTCGTGTGGGGCCCCGGGCCACAAGACTCTCAGGCATCCTGATGGCAGCAGATTCCAACCTGTCTGCCGAGTTTCATGAGATTTTGAGCATGTTAAGACCCATGAAAAGTCCAAAAGACTGAAAAAATAAATGAATAAAAACAAGAGGATCCTGTGCACCTTATAGTGCTTGGGCCCTTAAAAATAAGGAGAATACTATAGATAGATAGATAGATGGATAGATAGATAGATAGATGAAGCCAACACCTTGCAATTGCCAAAGCCAAACCTAAAAACCTAATGATTTACTTTATACAGCTATTCAGTGAGCTGGTACCTCTGGTGTATATGTAATGTGCTGTATAACTGACAGTGAGCTCTGGAAATATGGTTTATGCTAAATATTTATTGCTTAGTATCAGTGATCTGCAGCTACCTAGAGAATCATTCTGGTGTAATGAGGGCAGATGTAAGAAACCACTAACCTCTGTGTATATATCACTACTCTATCACAAACCACATCCAAAGAATATGAAATGTGTTTGTTGCTTGACTCTTGTTAATAAATCTTGGTGTACTTTTCAGTCCTAATCAAATTTCTAATCATTAAAAAATAAAACTTCATAGATGTCTAAAAAATAATGAATAAAGTTGATCCTTTTGTGAAAACTGCCTAATAATTACAGCTTATAGTGCAATTGGTTTATGCAATGAAATAAACAACCCCTTCTGCAGATCATTAATGCACCTTTGAAGTATCGTACAATATATTACAATATCTGTGCTGCTACACTGAAGGGAACTTGACTCTTACTGTCAGCCAGGTTTCTTTAGTGTGGAGAACAGGAGAGAGGAGCAGAATGTCATTTTTGGAGGCTGAAGCCTGTTATTTTTATGTCAGTAAAATAATTAAGGAGTGGAAATCTATAGCCTCAGATGTTTTAAATCTATCCAGGTGTACAGGATGTGGAATCACTCACCGCTGCTGGCCGCGTGTACGCTCACACACAGCAGGACACAGATGAACCCAGTCGACTCCATCAGCACTGAGTGTAAAAGTTACAGACGAAGCAAAGCAACACAGTGTGAACAGAGTGAAGCTGTGAGGTGCAGTGTGTGTGTGTGTGTGTGTGTGTGTGTGTGTGTGTGTGTGTGTGTGTGTGTGTGTGTGTGTGTGTGTGTGTGAGTGTGTGTGTGTGTGTGTGTGTGTGAGAGTGTGTGTGTGTGTGTGTGTGTGTGTGTGTGTGTGTGTGTGTGTGTGTGTGTGTGTGTGTGTGTGTGTGTGTGTGTGTTTGAGATATGAGACGAGGGGTGTGAGGACGTGAGATGTAGCTCAGGAAGTGACATAATGTGCAGGCATGATTGTAAATATAGGACTTTGCAGACTCTCTCTCTCTCTCTCTAGTGGCAATACAAAGTATGTGAACCTTTTGGAATTTCATGGTTTTCTGCATTAATGTTTCATATAATGTGATCTGATCTTCATCTAAGTCAAGAGGATTGAGAAACATAATGTGTCTAAAATAATAACACAAACTACTTCTGATCTTTCATGCATTTGTCTGTCAACCTTTTTTTCCTTATTATTCTACACACAATGACAAAGTGAAAGTTTGAAGTGTTTTGTTAATTTATTAAAAAATAATACTGAAAACTGAAATATATTTCCGTAAGTATTCACCCCCATCACTGAGTACTTGGTTAAAGTTCCTTTAGCAGGAGAGACAGACTCAGGTCTGTGTAGAAATGATACTACAAGCTTGGCACACTTTTCTTCTGGAAGTTTCTTCCATTCTTCTAGGCTGAATAGTTTCTCGCTCCACCAGGTTGGATGTTGAACGTCGGTGCACAGAGTTGTTCTGAAGCCACTGCTGTGTTTTCTTGTTGTTATGCTTTGTGTCATGGTCCTGTTGAAATGTAAACCTTCATTCCTGGCTGAGATCCTGAGCACATTTTCACTCAGGATAGCTTTTTATTTTTCTGCATCTATTGTTTCCTCTTTACTGAACTAATCTCACTAGTACCTGAAGCTACGTTGCTGCTATTATAATTATAATTAATTATAATTTGTAGTCATTGTTATAAACTTACCTAATGACATGCTGTGACTGGCAACGCTGCACTTTATGCCACTGGTACAATGTAAAAAGTGTCTTATTTACACAAAAGGATAAAACAACAAAAGTATGAAAATAAGATTTCAATTTTTTGGCCCTTTTAATGAGGTTTTGTGTGTGATGGTATGATCGTGATTCCAGGATGTGTGGCCAGATAATAAATGCCACCTCTTGGGTCCTGCTGGCTATCTACTAAGGAGAGAGGAATACAATGTGGTTATGAATTGATGGACTAAGGCAATCCTATATTCTATCATTTTAGTTCAAGTATTCCATAACATTTGCATGAGCAGTAGACTCTGTTCTGATAACAAAATGCATACAGCACATAAAGTCTATATTACTAGAAAACTGACTTGTTTGTGGAGATGATGGAGTCTCATAAATAGACTCATAGACGTGTTCATGATCTGATGATCCTGCTGAGACACAAAGTGTAGAGGCCACCACTAGGGGCAGCATTCTTATTCACATTCTCCAGGATTGAAGTAAATATATTATAGTTTGTAATGGAACAATGATGTGGTGTGTATTTATAGTGAAATATTAATAAGAATAACAATTAAGTTGTGATCTGATAAAAAAAAGTTGCTGGTGACAGCACAAAGTTATTGTTTTGGGGTTGAGTGCAGCTCCTATGAAGCATCCTCAAGTCAACTGTCCTTTTTAAATAAATATTATGTCACATGCATTTTGGATGTTTATGGACTGGTTTTATTTTCAGTGTCTCATTCTGGCCACCATCAGTTTACAGTAGATATAATGCATAATAAAACATTTCTATTAGTCAGGTGATAAAGCTCAGTTTCTCTTCTCACTCTATGGTAATAAACAACATACAGCACATAAACTCTACATTACTAGTAAACTCACCTGGCTGTGAGACTGATGAAGTCGTGTAAATATCCTCAGAGAGAGGCAGCCGATCTGAAGATCCTGCCGAGACACAGAGTACACAGCTCACCACTAGGGGCAGTGGTCTTCCTTGTTCATAAATTATAACCATTCTATTCATATACAGTATAATATTCCAGGATTCAAGTCAATTCAGACTGTGTAAAGATAAACCTTAAGGTAAATAGGACATGCTGAGTGCTGAGAAACCGAAAGCGTCAACTCCTGTCCTGAAGACGTCTGAGAATTCGTACGTATATAGTAATGTACAAATTATGAATGTACATATGGACTTAACATTTCTTTTATGTTTATACATGGAATCATAGCTATAAAATAAATACATTCTGTATGCCACTGACCATTACACCCGCACATTATCAGCAGGAGTGACAGACTAACAGACCGCCTTTGTGTGAATGATGCTACAAGCTTGGCACACATTTCTTCTGGAAGCTTCTTCCATTCCTCTTGGCAAAATCCTTGTCGCTCTGCCAGGTTAGATATTCAGTGTCACTGCACACCCATTTTCAGGTCTCTCCACAGATGCTCTATTGGGTTCAAGACTTTAACTTTGCCGCTCCAGGACTTTTACATTGTTGTTCTGAAGTTACTCCTGTGTTTTCTTGGCAGTTTCTTGTTGGACTGTATACCTTCATTCTAAATTGACATCCTGAGCAGTCTGAAGAAGGTTTTCACTCAGGGAAGACTTTTTATTTCATATGCATGGATTCTTCCTCTATACTGAATAATCTCCCAGTCGCAGGAACACATGGTCACAGCATGATGCTGCCACCACCACGTCTGACTGTCGAGATGGGTTCAATAAGGTCATGTGCGGTGTCTAAGTTCCTGATTCCAAATAGTTAAATCTTTGTGATATCAGCCCAGGGGATTTTGGTTCTCATGCTCTACGAGTTCTTTAGGTGCTACTAAGGAATGTAGTCAGAAGAAAAAATCATGAATCGAGATGAATAATTTGTTAATAGTTTGATAGAGAGCATAAAGATTGGACTTTGAGTCCAGGTCACGTCAGGGTGAGAAGGGAAGCGCATGAAGCGATGCTCCCATCATGCACAGTGTCCACTGTACAAGCCTCTGGAGACGGTGTTATGATCTGGGGTCGCTTCAGTCGCTCAGGTACTGAATCACCAGGACATCACATCTATGGAACCTGATGGTTCGTGCTATAGTCCAGAAATGTGAAAGAGCGGCTCTGGGAGCATCAGGAATCATTTACACACATGGTGTGAGCTGTAATCAAAGCTAAAGGTAATTTAATGGAGTCAGCAGTGTGAAGTATGGAGAGAGAAGTTTATGCAACAAAATAAATATCTCAAGACATACAGTATGAACAAGCCAAGCAGATTAGCAGGTTAGCATTCCAGCTCAGTAATAAAAGGTATGAAACTTTATTGCATATAGTTTAAATAAAATACTATCGTTCTTTTTGGATAAACATCCCCACAGAACCAGAACCGATGCTAAAGTGAACACAAAGCCTCCAGCTACTGCAGCTATTAACATCCACTGACCTGAAAACAAAATCACACCATCAGCTCACATGTGTCTGCCAGTCCTACACAACTATTAAAACAATTAATCAAATTCAGACAAATACATCTCTATTGTTACATGTTCATAGATATTAAAATATACATGTTAGTTATTTGTACATTATTTGTACTATTTTTAAAATAATGAAGGAATACAAAATAATATAATAAAAATTGTATAACAAGAATAGGAAGCAGCAGAAGAAATACAAATAATAATAGAAACAAGAGCAACAAAAATTTGTTTGTTTGTTTTTTTAGTTAATTTGTTGTTAAATAACAAATTAATTTAGTCATGAGTATTACAGTCAGTTCATAATAACAAATCTGAAAATCTTGTCTGATAACTGTTTTTATTTATTTATTTATTTATTTTTGCAAATTTATTAAGGCAGAATTAAAAAAAAAAAATTATATAAAATATATTTATTTATTTATTTATTTATTTATTTATTTATATATATATATATATATATATATATATATATATATATATATATATATATATATATATATATATATTTTTTTTTTTTTTTTTTTTTTTTATAAAACCAGGAAGGGGTAAATACTTTTTTACATCACTGTATATAGATAGATATGACACAGTGGCACTGCTAGAAATTGTGCCTTTCAACTGTAAGTTAGCCGACACTTTCCAATTGCCAAAGCCAAACCTAAAACCCATATGACGCATTCAAAGCTTTTATAACACTAATGATTTACTTCATACAGCTATTCAGTGAGCTGGTACCTCTGGTGTACATGTAATGTGTTCTGTAACTGACAGTGAGCTGTGGAAGTATAGTTCATGTTAAATATTCATCACTAAGTATCAGTGATCTGCTGCTACCTAGTGAATCATTCTGGTGTAATGAGGACAGACTGGGATCAGAATGAACACCTGCAGAAGGCTGACGCAGCCGTTAGCTCTGTGTTAAGCTAAAACTGAAACGTCATTATCTGCTCAGCGCCAGCTGGGAGTCGGACTGGAGGAGGAAGTGATGTCAAGTTCATAGGAAACAAGAACCTCTTTGTAAGAGAGTAACGATACGTCCAGAGCTGCATTAATTATGAAAGCATTTATTCAGCTTCATTTACGTTAACATTAACTTGATATTAGTCACAGGATTATAATGAACTGACTCGTTTTCATAACACAGAAACAGACAAAGCTGGATAGAAATAAAACGACAGTTCGCTTTAAAACATGAGTGAATAATTAATCTGTCTAGATTTGAAAGAGAGATTGGCCAAACAAACACCATCGTCTGGAGCAGAGTGTAAATATTATAGCATGACTGTCCAATAAAATATTATGAAATCGCTTGATTTTTTTCCCTGTCACTCCTGAGCTCTTGTCTTTAACCCTCCCACTACACTATGTCCCCATATATGTCCTCCTCATTTCTAGTAAAATCCTGTAATTATGCATTTTAAATGGTTCTATTGTAATCATGTCTCAGTGTCCGAACACTTACCAGTCATAGTCGTGTCTTGAGTGCTTGTTTCAGTCTCTGCTCTCACACTGAGCTCCACCGTGTTCTTACTGCCGTGATATCGACCAGCGTCTGAGTGTGAGACTCCAAATATACTCGGAATGTGACTTGGTCCTGAGTTGTAACGTCTGTCTGGATCAGCCATGTGTTTGGTAACCGTGTCCCTGTAGACGGTGAGAATCTTCTCCCTTTTTCCATCTACATCTCTGCTCCAGGTCACACTGTCCTCAGTCTCATCACCACATTTAAGGACGCAGATGTTTTTCTCTCGACAATAAACAGTCTGATTATTTTTATTATTATTATTCGGTCATTTTGTTCCCTACACTGTGCGGTTCCTCGTTATGTTTTATTCACAAAATGAACCACTATATACAGTAGATGTCTAACTTGACAGACTGTCACAATCTACCTTATGTGTAACTAGTTTATGCCACTGGTACCTTATGACTTCACTTATTCTAATCTAAATATAGACTTAGTTATGAATTATAAACCTGCTGAACTAAACCACCATGGCTTTTTTTTCTCACAGATGTGAACATCTCTATGTGTACATATCACTACTGAGTAGTTCCTGAAAGACAAAGAATAGGAAATATGTTTTTTTTTTAAACATATTTTAAATAATTTCAAACCATGATTATTGTTAATACATTTTATTGTGGTCTTAATCCTATTCCTCATCATTTTACAGAATGTATAGCTCAATACATAATGACTAAAGTAAACCTTTTACCTTTTATCTGCCTAATATTTACAGTTTATAGTTGCAATAGATTTATATAGTATAATACAATATACTACAATAACTGTGATACTGTGCAGAGCTGCTACACTGGCAGGGGTTAGGACTGAGACACTCTCCCGTTATTTTATTCAACCTGTTTTTATAACTATTCCTGACTTATTACCGTCAGACAGTTTTTTAATTTTTTTAATTTAATTTTTTTTTATGTAGAGAACAGGAGAGAGGAGCAGGATGTCATATTGGAAGCTAAAGCCTGTTATTTTTGATATCAGTAAAATAATTGATGAGTGAAAATCTATAACCTCAGATGTTTTAAATCTATCCAGGTGTACAGGATGTGGAATCACTCACCGCTGCTGGCCGCGTGTACGCTCACACACAGCAGGACACAGATGAACCCAGTCGACTCCATCAGCACTGAGTGTAAAAGTTACAGACGAAGCAAAGCAACACAGTGTGAACAGAGTGAAGCTGTGAGTGCAGTGTGTGTGTGTGTGTGTGTGTGTGTGTGTGTGTGTGTGTGTGTGTGTGATAAGGAGTGTGTAGTATTGAGATGCTCAGGATGTGATGTAATGTTGTGTAGGCATGATTGTGAGTACACAATTTCTGACTTGCAAACATCCAGTGTGTTGAGAAAAAAAAAAACAGTAGTAGAATTTAGCATCACACAAATATACTGTATTCTATAATATTTGTAAAGGTTATAAAGGTTCAGGGATTTTTATTTAAAATTAAGAACAAAAAACAAAAAGAAAAAAGTGACAGAAAAAAGACTTTGAATTACATCATATCAAAATCAGGTAGGGTTTTTTAATATTGTATTGCAGACACACACATTATAAAAGTATTGATGCACTCATTTTGTTTATATATTAAATCATAAATATAACAGAAATACACTGTGTGCCCGTAGCACATCCACACACTATCTACAGTCATGATTTTACAGTAAAGTATTCAGACCATTTCAAGTTTTCCAAATTTTGTTATGTTTCACACTCATTTTAAAAATGGGGTTTTGAATTGCTTTGCAAAAAAAAACCTTTAGCAGCAATGCCAAAGTCGGTTAAGCACCAAGTCTGCTTGTGAATGATGCTACAATAAAATACAGAAAACTTGAAAGGGTCTGGAAACATTCGATCTGCAATGTATCAGTAAAATCCTATAAATTTACACCTACACATATTGTTTTAGTTTATGTATATCTGTAGTGTGATGTAGTTTACTGTACCCAGAAATGCTAATTTGTATATTTTCTACTAAGTTTTTACATCCATACAAGGCTAAATATCACATAGAATAAATATGGAAATAAAACAATTATTTTGAAACTATAAATGTAATAAATTAGACACATTGTTATATAGGAAAATAATAATGAGAAAAACAGTTCAAACTCATGTTTATTGGCTTCAAATGTATTGAATCAACAACTTTAATTAGAGTTACAGGAATCACATTCATTATAGACAGGGAACTACAGATAAGCTGTAATCACAGGTCGTCAACGACTTACGAACAAGTTCCATTCCGTCAGCACGTTCGTAAGTCAGATTTGTTCTTAAGTCCGACAAAGGGAGACTTCTATGCCTTTGGTACCTTTATACAATGTAAAACACACCAATCCACCTGCCTAAATCTCTGTCCCCTTTCCCCACACTGCCATCATGTGGCAAAAAATCATAACTATGCCTATGGAAATGAATCTCATACATGTTAAATGTAACAGTGTTGTCTCCAGTGGCGGCTGGTGCAAAAAATTTTGGAGGGGGCGCAAACAAAATTTAAATTAAACTTTTATTACTCATCTGTAAATAGGCATTTATCAGGTGATTATGCGGTGATCATCACTACTAGTATAAAATAAAGTCCTGACTCACATCACATCCAGTCAGCAGCTCCGCTCGCCATAAGAAGTGCTGGAAAAGACTCGCGGAGAATCACATGGTCCAATCACATGAGCCCAGATATTTAAAAACAATATGATTCGCTAAGAATAAAAGTGGGAGGGTTCAGGGCGCACAGTGCTGCGCCCCAAGGATAATTTGACAAAATCCAATCAGAGCTCAGCCTCAGGTCACATGCTTTTCAAAAGTTTACGCGTCTACATAGACACTCGTTTGTCCGACGCCCGCGTACACCAACACAAATGAACATAATACAGTTTAAATTTATTTTAAATAATTATTATGTTAAATAATTACATGTTAAAGGAGCATCTTCTCTGCCTAACTTTAAGGGAGGCGGCGCCCCTGCGCCCCCTATTGACCGGCCGCCACTGGTTGTCTCTGAACCTTTAAATCGCGAGAGGAATCCCGGATGCTATTTTGTCTCAGAGCTGTTTTCCACTGTATTGGACTGTGAACTGTTTTGTCAGAATCAGAAAGAGTTTTATTGCCAAGTATGTTTGCATGTACAAGGAATTTGTTTTAGTGACAGAGCTTCCAGAGATGAAAAAACTCATCAAAAAAAGAAAAATTAACAACAAATGCAGGAGGGTGTGGGGTTTGATCAAATAAGTTCAATAAATATCGGTGGTATTGCACAGTATAGTACACAGTGGTATTGCACACATTATTGCACATATATTTTCAATACATGTTGTTACTGTATGTCTTAAGGAGTTTCTGAAATTAGGATTATTCACCACCAGGACAGCTTTACAGGACAGACATTTTCTATTATCGTGCTCCCTTAGAACTGTGCTCCGTTTGTGTCTGTGGAAATTCTTATCTTAAATGTTATGTAGAGATGTATCAGGTATAACCGGTGCACTTTTCTGTGCTGTTGTGTGCTGGAGCAAATTCCAGAAAGATACTCAAGACACTGATTAGGAAGGACAGCTCTGTTACAGGAAATCTAAAATCATCATGACCCACTTTCTTTCACTTGCCTGCTCAAAAGAACTATAATAAACAAAAAAGTGAGGGGATGTGTGCATGCATGTATAAACATTTATATTTGTCCCATTTCGGCTCCATTCTAAAATCGTGTGTGTTAATGTATGATATGCCTTCCTGATGGTGTAGACACACAATGCCATGTTTTGGGATCTGCCTGTTACCTGCTAAGGACAGAGAAATACAATCTGATTATTAACTGGGTTCCTTTTTTATCTTTCTTAGGAAGGCAATCATTTGGTTAAAATATTGCATAAAATTTATACGAGCTTCTGGTAATAAAACTTTATTAAAAATCTAAAAGTTTACATAAAAATCTAACATACGAGCATAAACTCTATATTAATAATAAACTCACGTGGTGTTGGAGCTCATGGAGCCATGCACAGATACTCATAAACAGGTACATGAGCTGAAGATCCTGCTGAGACACAAAGACATCACCACTAGGGGGCAGAATTCTTATGTACAAGTGACCATTCTTTTTCTATGCAATATTTTAGGAGATTTATAGTCAGCATTGTAGAACTTATGTGGTATGATTTATGAAGAGGAAATAATAATTATTATTACTTACTGCATGAATTTAATGATAATCTTCAGCAGTTATAAATTCTAAGAATTACACTCTTACCTTCTCTATACTGCTTATCCAGGGTGGTGGGAGGCCTGGAGCTTATTTTATGAGAGCAAGTACTTTGTTGGACTGTGGGACACCCGGAGGAAACCCAACAAAACTCGGAGAGAACATGTAAACTCCACACACAGACCCCAGGCAGGAATCGAACCTCAACCCTGGAGGTGCAAGGCCACAGAGCCACAGAGCCACTGTGTCGCCATAGACACTATTGTTACAACATTGCGTTTATTTATTATTTTGTGTGTGTGTCTGGTTATGCTTGTTTTGTCTCTGCTACTGTACAGTATGTATCTGCTGGTGGAGGGATGGGGGGTGGTGTATCTTCCCTTGTTGTTTCAGGTCCCACCATCTTCAGTGTGCCTGCAATCTATTGGTTGCTGCCCAGCCTGTCCTCTGTTGGTCCCGCCTCCTGCCCGATGAGGCCTGCCCTTAAGGCCTTCAGACCACAGTGCTACAGACCGTGGGTCCGTGCTTCATACGTCGCTTGACACATCCGTGAAAAAAACTTTAATAAAGATAATTTAAAATAAAAATAATGATTAAATGCGTGAGTGCTGCCCGTGTTACATGTTCCTTGATATGTTATTTTATACACTTACCTAAAGGATTATTAGGAACACCTGTTCAATTTCTCATTAATGCAATTATCTAATCAACCAATCACATGGCAGTTGCTTCAATGCATTTAGGGGTGTGGTCCTGGTCAGGACAATCTCCAAACTGAATGTCAGAATGGGACAGAAAAGTGATTTAAGCAGTTTTGGGCGTGTCATGGTTGTTGGTGCCAGCCGGGCCGGTCTGAGTATTTCACAATCTGCTCAGTTACTGGGATTTTCACGCACAACCATTTCTAGGGTTTACAAAGACTGGTGTGAAAAGGGAAAAACATCCAGTATGCGGCCGTCCTGTGGGCGAAAATGCCTTGTTGATGCTAGAGGTCAGAGGAGGATGGGAGACTGATTCAAGCTGATAGAAAAGCAACTTTGACTGAAATAACCCCTCGTTACAACCGAGGTCTGCAGCAAAGCATTTGTGAAGCCACAACACGCACAACCTTGAGGCGGATGGGCTACAACAGCAGAAGACCCCACCGGGTTCCACTCGTCTCCGCTACAAAGAGGAAAAAGAGGCTACAATTTGCACGAGTTCACCAAAATTGGACAGTTGAAAACTGGAAAAATGTTGCCTGGTCTGATGAGTCTGGATTTTGTTGAGACATTCAAATGATAGAGTCAGAATTTGGCGTAAACAGAATGAGAACATGGATCCATCATGCCTTGTTACCACTGTGCAGGCTGGTGCTGGTGGTGTAATGGTGTGGGGGATCTTTTCTTGGCACACTTTAGGCCCCTTAGTGCCAATTGGGCATGGTTTAAATGCCACGGCCTACCTGAGCATTGTTTCTGACCATGTCCATCCCTTTATGACCACCATGTCCCCATCCTCTGATCCAGCAGGATAATGCACCATGTCACAAAGCTCCAATCATTTCAATTTGGTTTCTTGAACATGACAATGAGTTCACTGTACTAAAATGGCCCCCACAGTCACCAGATCTCAACCCAATAGAGCATCTTTGGGATGTGGTGGAACGGGAGCTTCGTGCCCTGGATGTGCATCCCACAAATCTCCATTAACTGCAAGATGCTCTCCTATCAATATGGGCCAACGTTTCTAATGAATGCTTTCAGCACCTTGTTGAATCAATGCTACGTAGAATTAAGGCAGTTCTGAAGGCGGAAGGGGGTCAAACACCGTATTAGTATAGTGGTCCTAATAATCCTTTAGGTGAGTGTATATATATATATATCTCAAACCCTATTTGTATTAATTGCTCTTTTTGTCATCTTTAAAGTCAGAGCCAGCAATGAACCCATGGGAACAAGTTAAAGTGAAGTAGAAGAACAAGTCTAGTAAGAAGTATATTGTCATGCTGTGCTAAAGGATCCTGTCTATCACACAATACACGAGGAATTTGAAAAACTCTGCGTATAATCCTGACACCTTCAGTAACCGGTTGCTCTCATAAACGGACAAGACATGACTGCCGACAGATTTGAGAAAATAACCTCCACTTATATAGACGCAATCGGGGGACAGAATGTTACATATGATTAGACACACACGGAGATTAACACACGAATGATGACCACAGACACACACACACACACACACACACATGTGTACAGATACTGTATTTATGTTTAAATACATCCATCCATATATTCATGTAAGATACTTTTCTTTTCCCCGCGGAGTCAGTCCGCGTCAGTCAGTCAGGCTCTTTAACCAATCAGATGTGATCTCGCCATTTCAGCCAATCATAACCCGGCAGGAGCGCAGCCTAAATCCTGTTTACATGAAATAAACCTGCGCCCGAGCAGCTTTAAGAACACGGACATGTTGCTTTGACAACAAGCGCGAGATTCACTTCGAAGAACGAAACAGTCCAAGATCAGGACAAACCCACAACAATCACATCCAGCGAACTGAGTTAGCGACGTACGAAGAACAGACCCCTGGTCTTTGTTTACACCTTGTTTTCTCTTGGTTTGTGGTTAGCAAGGGAGTAAGGGAAGGATTTTGTATTTCTGTTTCTTTATTTTTTGGTGCAGGTTAGTTGTTTCACTTTTGTACTACAGTAGGTAGAGGGAACATTGTTTATTGTTTTGGCCTTGTCGGCTTCTGAAGCTCACAGCCTCCTTTTGGGGATTTTCTTATTCACTTTTTGTAAATAAACACTAAGCAAACGCACGTTTGGTCTCACCCCCCTTTTTTTTTTTTTCATTCCACTTATGGCCCAACCTAGACCGGGGCGTAACACTATGCACAAATAATTTACATATATTTAAAAACTCTGTTGGTCAGTATGAGGGGTGTTCAAGTCAAAACTGGACTTTTAAGTGTACAGAATAACAGAACACAGTTATGAGAGTAAACACTCCCTTTCTTTATGAGAAAGGCCACGACTGGACTGTCTGTCTAATTCATTTCTGGCGTCCCAGGAACTTCTTTAGTGGCCCAGGCATGTGGAAATGACTTGGAGTGAGGTCAGGACTGCACGGGGGATGTGGCAATAACCCAGCCAGGTTCCTGTGACATGTGGCGAGTGGTGCGGTGGGCAGCATGAGGTCATGCATTGTTTTGGTGCTCAGACCAGGACGTTATCTTCCAATAAATGAGTTCAGCATTTCATACGTAAAACACGCAGTCTGATCGTTCCTTTTATTTGAGAGGGTAAAAATAGTACCTTCCACACTCAAATTTCTGAGTTTGCCTTGATGCTAAAAAGCTGAGTTAGAGATTAGTCTTGAGTGATACAGTATGTTGGCTTTGTAGTTATTTGCTTGAAAGAATTTTGTCCAGACTTGTGAGTGTTTAGACACAGGCAAGGATTTTCAAAAAAGCCTATATGACGCATTCCAAGCTTCTACATTAATCATTAACTTTATACTGCTATTTAGTGACCTGGCACCTCTCGTGTATACATGTATATGTGATGTCCTACAGTATGTGATACATTAGTGTAATACACTATCAGTGATTTGCAGTTACCCAGAGAATTCATTCTGGTGTAATGAGGGCAGAGATGTAAAGCCAACTTGTTTTTATTTCATGCACAGATTGCACCAAGTTATGTCACTCACTCACGCATCATCTATGCTTAATCCTGTATTCAGAGTCACGGGGGCGGAGCCTATCCCAGGTGACTTGGAGCACAAGGCGGGGTACACCCTGGACAAGGTGCTAATCCATCGCAGGGCACAGACACACTCACTCACACTACAGCCAATTTGGGAATGTCAATTAACCTAACCTGCATCTCTTTGGGCTGTGGGAGGAAACCAGAGTACGGAGAGGAAACCCACCAAGCACGGGGAGAACATGCAAACTCCATGCACACAGAGACGGGAATCGAACCCGGACCCTGGAGGTGCAAGGCGACGGTGCTGAACACTACACCACCGTGTCGCCCAAGTTATGTCATTAATTATTTATTCCTCATTGAATGAAGCTGAGTTTACTGAGTGGAAACACCTGGAACAGACGGGGTTCATTTTTAACTCTTTATGAGTGAGTACTGACACATCAAGAGCAGGTGATAATTATGACATTTTTAATTGTTTTAATGGAATCAGTTCTTATTGACGGAACACTTACCACTTGTAGTCGTGTCTTGAGTGCTTGTTTCAGTCTCTGCTCTCACACTGAGCTCCACCGTGTTCTTACTGCAGTGATATCGACCAGCGTCTGAGTCTGAGACTCCAAATATAATCAGAGTCAGACTTGCTCCTGAGCTGTAACGTCCGTCTGGATCACTGATGTGTTTGGTAACCGTGTCCCTGTAGACGGTGAGAATCTTCTCCCTTTTTCCATCTACATCTCTGCTCCAGGTCACACTGTCCTCAGTCGCTTTACCACATCTAAGCATGCAGATGGTTTTCTCTTGACAAGACTCAAGTTTTACTGTCAGTCAGAATGCAGGAGGAAATAGAGTTTCAGTAGACAGTGTGATTTTTAAAATCCAGTTGTAATGTACTGCACACGGCTCTACACTATCTAATTAAACAGACTCTAATTAAAGAATCTTATCGTTACTGAGGAGAGAAAGAAATGTTTCAGTTAAGCATTACAAAACACATCCTGTGTGCTCCTGAAAGAAGATGAGTTAGCAGCGCCGTGGGTTGATTCATATCAATGCATTTTAGTCTGCTATAATCCAATGATATAGTTTATTTCTGACACCATTTTTGCTTTTAACAATTTCAGAATCAAAGGAGGAAAAATCACTTAACTGACTGAAAGTTCAGGGAATAAATGAATAAATAATGATCAGTTTCCCACTGCATGTGGTCTACATTTAATGTGGAGAACAGGAGAGAGGAGCAGGATGTCATTTTAGAAGCTAAAGCTTGTTATTTTTGATATTAGTAAAATAATTGATGAGTGAAAATCTATAACCTCAGATGTTTTAAATCTATCCAGGTGTACAGGATGTGGAATCACTCACCGCTGCTGGCCGCGTGTACGCTCACACACAGCAGGACACAGATGAACCCAGTCGACTCCATCAGCACTGAGTGTAAAAGTTACAGACGAAGCAAAGCAACACAGTGTGAACAGAGTGAAGCTCTGAGATGCAGTGTGTGTGTGTGTGTGTGTGTGTGTGTGTGTGTGTGTGTGTGTGTGTTTGATGAGGTGTGTGAAGAAGTGAGATGTAGCTCAGGAAGTGATGAAATGTTGAATAGTCATGATTGTGAGTATATGACTTTGCTGGCATTTGAACATCCTGAGTCTGTTCAGAAATACGATAACAGGAGTCCAACTGAGCATCAAATCAACAATGTATGATATAATATTTGTAAAGGTTACAAAAAGTAATAAAGGTTTTGTGTAAAATGAAAAACACATATTTACGGCATATAGCCGACGACTTTATCCAGAGCGACTTACATTTTTAACTTTTCTTTACGGACATTATATATCTGAGCAGTTGATGTTTAAGGGCCTTGTTCAAGGGCCCACTAGGGGGAACTTGGTAATGGTCAGGTTTGAACCTGTGAACCATAGGAACCTGTGGCAGGGACTAAGGATGATAACAGGCTATAAGACACCAACATCCGGAATGACGAATGCGGATGTGTCTCTGGAAGATGGGCTGAACACCTTCTCCGCTTGGTTTGAGGCCATGGCTAAAGGTGGTAGCAGCACTAGTGATGCTAAGAGATCTGACGGTGCTAAAGCCATGGCAACACGACAAACATACTTATCATCTCAGAGCATGACGTGAGGAGAGCCTACAAGAGTGTGAACACCAGGAAAGCAGCAGGACCCTAATATTCAACCTTCTCTTATCCCAATCGGTAATCCCCACATGCTTTAAACATTCCATTGTTCCTGTCCAAAGGAATCCTCATCCTGCCTGCCACAATAACTACCAGCTTGAATGTCAGCAAAACAAAGTTGCTGATAGTGGACTGCAGCATAAAGCCGGAGAGGAACTACCAAACCCTTAACATCAAAGAGAGCCCAGTGGAGAGAGTGGACAGCTGCTGATACCTCAGTGTCCAACAGTGTCTCTACCACCTTGAACGCCTGAAAGACTTACAGGGTGCTTAGGAACTTTTACTCCCGCACCATAGCGAGCAATCTGATGGGAAACATCACAACCTGGTTCGGGAACCGCACCATGCAGGACAGACGAGCTCTACAGAGGGTGGTGCGATCAGCCAAGTGCACCATCCGCACCGAGCTCCCTGACCTGCACTCAATCTACAGCAAGTGGTGCTGGACCAAGTCCAGGAGGATAGTGAAGCACCTCAGCCACCCCAATAATGGACTGTTCTCTTTGTTGCCATTAGGTAGGCACTTCCACTCCTTGAATACTGACACAGAAAGACTGAGGAGGAGCTTCTTCCCACAGGCTATTCCGGCGACAACAAAGAAAGTCAGAACAAGATGTGCACTAAGCATGAACACACATTTAAGGAGGGAAAGCCTCGAAAGGTAATTGCAAAAGAAGTTGGATGTTTCCAAAGTGCTGTATCAAAGCACATTAATAGAAAGTTATGTGAAAGGGAAAAGTGTGGAAGAAAAAGGTGCAGAAGCAGCAGGGATGACCGCAGCCTGGAGAGGATTGTCAGGAAAAGGCCATTTAAAAGTGTTGGGGACTTTCACAAGGAGTGGACTGAGGCTGGAGTCAGTGCATCAAGAGCCAGCACACAGAGGGATCCTGGACATGGGCTTCAAATGTCATATTCGTCTTGTCAAGCTGCTCCTGAACAACAAACAAAGTCAGAAGCGTCGTATCTGGGCTAAAGAAAAAAAGTCCTCTTTTGGAAAACAAGGACCCAGAATCTGGAGGAAGAATGGAGAGGCACACACACACTGCAAGATGCTTGAGGTCCAGTGTGAAGTTTCCACAGTCTGTGTTGATTTGGGGAGCCATGTCATCTGCTGGTGTTGGTCCACTGTGCTTCATTAAGTCCCGGGTCAACGCAGCCGTCTACCAGGAGGTTTTTTGCAGAAAAACAGCCCCAAAGCATGATGTTTCCACCCCCATCCTTCACAGTAGGTATGGTGTTCTTTGGATGTAACTTTCCCCTCCAAACATGACAAGTTGAGTTTTTACCAAAAAGTTCTATTTTGTTCTATTTTGTCATATGGCATCTGACCATATGACATTCTCCCAATCCTCATCTGGATCATCCAAATGCTCTCTAGCAAACTTCAGACAGGCCTGGACATGTACTGGTTTAAGCAGGAGGAACATCTGGACCTGCAGGATTTGAGTCCCTGGCGGCGCAGTGTGTTATTGATGGTAGCCTTTGTTACTTTGGTCCCAGCTCTCTGCAGGTCCGTCACTAGGTCCCCCGTGTGGTTCTGGGGTTTTTGCTCACAGTTCTTGTGATCATTTCGACCCCACGGGGTGAGATCTTGTGTGGAGCCCCAGATCGAGGGAGATTATCAGTGGTCTTGTATGTCTTCCATTTTCTAATAATTGCTCCTACAGTTGATTTCTTCACACCAAGCTGCTGGCCTACTGCAGATTCAGTCTTCCCAGCCTGGTGCAGGTCTACAGTTTTGTTTCTGGTGTCCTTTGACAGCTCTTTGGTCTTGGCCATAGTAGAGTTTGGAGTGTGACTGTTAGAGGTTGTGGACAGGCGTCTTTTATACTGATAAGTTCAAACAGATGCCATTTATACAGGTAAGGAGTGGAGGACAGAGGAGCCTCTTAAAGAAGAACTTACAGGTCTGTGAGAGACAGAAATCGTGCTTACAGAGGAATTTACCAGTTAATTCATTAAAAATTCTATAATGGGATTTTCTGGATTTTTTTTTCTTATTTTGTCTCTCATAGTTGAGGTCTACCTATGTTGAAAATTACAGGCCTCTCTCAGTGGAAGAACTTGCACAATTGGTGGCTGACAAAATACTTTTTTGCCTCACTGTCTATTAGTTTCACCTTTTAAGTTGCATTACTGAAATAAATTAACTTTTGCACAATATTAAAGTTTTTCGAGTTTCACCTGTATAGGAAAATAATAATGAGAAAAACAGTTCAAAGTCATGTTTAATAACTTCAAACATATCGAGTCAACAACCAAATCAACAATATAAGGCATAGGGATGATTATTATCAAACAGCAACAATTTCACAAAACCACCTTTCATTGTTCAACAACTAATTCAATCTGCAGTTCTCTTCCACAACATTTGAAGGACAAACAGGATGATCAATACAGAGGAATGTGAGGAAGATGTGTGTAGTTAATGATCTGATCTGGGTTCCTGAAGATGTAGCCACATAGAAAATGCCATGTTTTAGGACAGAGAAATACAATCTGATTATTAACTGAGCTACATGTTTTTAATTTTATACTTCTTTTGTACTTCTCAGAGAAGGCAATCATTTAGTTTAAATATTGCATAACATTTGTATTCTGTTTTGGTAATAAAACATTTGTTTAAATAAAAATCTAATCTATAATATCATGTATCGTCCATGCTGCACATGGACTGTTTTTATTTGCAGTTGTTTCCTTAGTTATTCTGAAACCATTAGTTTACAGTGGATATACTCCAACATTTCAATTAAACAGATTATGCAGCTCAGTTTTACATCCTCACACTATATTTATAAACCACATAAACTTGACATTAATAGTAAACCTGGTTTTGCATCTCGTGGAGTCATGCAAATAGTCTCATACATGGGTACATGCTTTGAATATTGTTTATAGAACAAAATGAATAGAGGTCACCAGTAGGGGGCAGCATTCTAGTGCACAAGTAATCTCCACTATTTTCATGTGCAATAGTCCAGGAATTTAATAGTCAGCAATGTAGTAATGATGTGTACTTTATAAGCAGGAAATAAGAATGATGTCATATTCTGGTGATATTGTTTACTGTATGAATTTATGATAACCTTCAGGATTTATAAACTATAAAGTTCTCATAATCACACTCTCATTCTCTATAACTACTTATCCTGTACTCCACACAGACCTGGCAGCTTCGGGTTAACCTAAGAAGGTAGCCACCTCCCTTCATCCAGACATGATGTTATTATCTAAAATGCAGGTGATGTTGCCCTCGCGGGTAATGCTAACGCTAAGGCTAGCCCACCGGAGCACACCTCCTCTGCACTTCACGTGTCCAACAAGTTTGCTCTCCTCAGTCATGCACCCGCTGAGAAACCTGAAAGAGCTCTGGTTTTAGGAGATTCAATACTGAGGCATGTGAAATTAGCTAGGCCTTTAGGGGGCGCCAGCGGCAGTGGTCAGGTGTATCCCGGGAGCCAGAGCACTGGACATAGTGGGTAATCTTAGGGCTTTAGTACAGCGTAGGTTCTCTAAGATGGTGGTACATCCTGGAGCTACCACTTCTGGTTGGAGATCTCGTCACATGGATGCTCCATGTGGTCTCTTTGGGATGCATCTGGTATCTGGGGACAGTTTCACACACCATGAAGGTTCTGGCCTCGGCTGATGTTGACAGCTGTTTCGCTGAGGACTTGACTTGGCTGCAGTCGCTCAATAGTTCAGGACTGGAATTTCCTAAGTCTAACTGAGCCTCTAATAACTAACTGGATTCCATATTAACATCAACTAAACATTAACTGTTACACTGAACAGCCTGCTACCAAACACACAATATGAGTGCAGATCAATTCCTGCTTTCTGTTTCACTCAAATGAGAATGGGTTCCCTGTTGAGTCTGGTTCCTCTCGAGGTTTCCTTCTGTTGCCGTCTCAGGGAGTTTTTCCTTGCCATTGTCGCCCTCGGCTTGCTCATCAGGGACAATCTGACCATTTTTTTTTCATACACATTCACATCTCATACAAACTTAAATAAATCTTTTGCTTGTGTAAAGCTGCTTTGCGACAATGACAGTTGTTAAAAGCACTATGCAAATAAAATAAAATTGAATTGAATTGAATATATTTACAAAGATTTGGTGTCTAGAAAGGGTAACTAGTAAACCCTGCTCTTATAATCAGTCAGCTTGGACAATAACTCAAAACCTTGAAGCAACAATTTAAGTCAGCAAAGGAGAAGGAGTGTCCTGCCCTTTCCAAGCTTGAAAGAGATCATCAAGAAGCAGCTTAACTCACTCAGGTGGGATGAGGGGCACCCAGGGAAGTGCAAAAAGAGTGCTCGAAAGTAGAGCATGTTTATTTCAAAACACTTTGGCTTTACCAGGAGCAAAGTGGCCACCTGACTTGCCAACATCTCTCCACTACTACATCCCCAGAAATGGTGGAAAAGTTTAACATGGCTAAGTCTTCCCTGACAGAGGAGTCTACAGGCAGTACCCTAGGCTAGGTACGATTTTTTTTCAAGATCGTGTCTCAGCGCTTAAAGTTTTCTTGAAGAATTCATACATCAACAACTCAGCACAGAAGGGGTCTGGGGAGCTCCAGGATGTCTACAGCACACAGAGGTGGAGACTCATTTGATCTAAGTGGCAAGGGAGAGCAATTGACTTGTTCTAACCAACGCCTATGGATCCATTCCACACAAGCTTGTTGAGAAATTGTTGACAAGACAACATGTCCCAAAGCTAATCCAAAACTCACTCTGGACTATTATACAAGAACTTTGGCATAAGGGGTTCCACTGGAACACCAACACCTGCTGGCATCAGCTAGAGAAGAGTATAATTATAGGCTGCCGAATCTGAGTTACCCTCTTCTCACTAGCCATAAACATGATTATGGAGTGGAGTGCAGGGGCTATTTGTTATAAGAGCATACTGTACACCTGACACCCGATCTGACAATCTGAGTGGACAATATACAAACTCTAGGTTCATAGTAAACTCACCTGGTTTTGGAACTCTTGCAGTCTTGCCAATATTCTCAAACATGGGACATGATCTGAAGATGCTGCTGGGACACAAAGTCAAGTCAAGTCAAGTCAATTTTATTTATATAGCGCTTTTAACAATTGACATTGTCGCAAAGCAGCTTTACACAATAAAAAGAAGTAAGTCTGTATGCAATGTGTATGAATCAAAATGATAAGATTGTCCCTGATGAGCAAGCCGAGGGCGACGGTGGCAAGGAAAAACTCCCTGGGATGGTAATAGGAAGAAACCTTGAGAGGAACCAGACTCAACAGGGAACCCATCCTCATCTGGGTGATAACGGATAGCAGGGATTGATCAACTTAATAATGTGTACTGGAAGTTCAGTGTAACAGGAAGTATAATCTCCACTTATTTCATATGCAATAATTTAAGAATTTACAGTAGTCAGTGTAGTAATGACGTGGTGTGCACAGTTACTAATGTGAAATATGCAGTGCAGAGTGTATTTAAAACAAAACAATTAGATCAGGATAAGAACAGGTCAAACAGGTTAGTAACATTCCAGCTCAGTAGCAAAGTTAATAAATTGTGCTGTGTATACTTTAAGGGAAACATTGCCTTTCCTTTTGGAGATACATCTGGAGATACAGCACAAAAACCAGTACACAACAGCTCTCACAATTCCGCTTGCGTTTAGAAGGATGTACTGTTACCACCAGCTCGACAGTGAAAGACCTGGGTGTAATATTAGACAGTAACTTATCCTTTCAAAATCATATCTCCAACATCACAAAAACAGCCTTTTTCCACCTTAGAAATATCGCCAAGCTTAGGAACATTTTATCTGTATCTGATGCAGAAAAGCTGGTTCATGCATTCATGACCTCCAGACTGGACTACTGTAATGCATTACTGGGTGGCTGTCCTGCATCCGCAATTAACAAGTTACAGTTAGTCCAAAATGCAGCCGCCAGGGTTCTCACTAGATCTAGAAAATATGATCATATAACCCCAATATTATCATCCCTGCACTGGCTACCTGTTCAGTTTAGAATTAATTACATAATAGCATTACTTACGTACAAGGCTCTAAACCGTCTAGCTCCCACATACCTAACCAGTCTTCTGATACGGTACAATCCACCCCGTTCCTTAAGATCAGAAAACTCCGGACTACTGGTAGTTCCCAGAATATCAAAATCTACAAAAGGAGGTAGGGCATTTTCATATTTAGCTCCAAAGCTTTGGAATAGCCTCCCTGACAGTGTTCGGGGCTCAGACACAGTTTCCCAATTTAAAAGTAGACTCAAGACGCATCTCTTCAATCTGGCACACACATAATTTTTTTCTTTACCTCATACTCCAGTACATCTATCCTGAATGGCAGCTACGCTAATTCTTTTCACCTGCTCTTTATTTTTCCACCCATACCGAGGCATCTGGAGATTGTGCCAGCTTCAGTAGACAGAGTCCGACCCTGCGAGGATCCTGAGGCATCCAGAGAAGGACCTGCTCCAGCTGGATTCTGCTTCATGTTGGTTTGGAACTACACATGCTGCTCCTGAGCTCCCAGTGATCCAGACCCCCATCTGCGCTCTGCACCTGCTGACTCATCCCTGAACTGAACTGGACTTTGTGTTAATTTAAATAACTTCTGTTATATAGAACTTTTATCTGCATAACACACATGATGTTATACATTTTCTGTTATCTGTTATCACCCAGATGAGGATGGGTTCCCTGTTGAGTCTGGTTCCTCTCAAGGTTTCTTCCTATTGCCATCTCAGGGAGTTTTTCCTTGCCACTGTCGCCGTCACCCTTGGCTCGCTCATCAGGGACAATCTCATTATCTAGACACATTTTTCTTACACATATATACACTTCCATAAGTCTTCTTTTCATTTTCTTTTCATTTCTGTGAAGCTGCTTTGAGACAATGACCAGTGTTATAAAATTGAATTGAATTAAATTGAACATCTCCATAGACCCAGAATCAGTGCTAAACTGAGCACACAACCCCAGCTACTGCAGTTATTACTATACACTCTCCTGAAAACAAAATCACACCATCATCTCAGATGTGTTCGACAAAAGGTTCAGTCTAAAATATTATTCTAGTACATAAAAAAATAATAAAATCAGACCGTGCAATACATTTCTGTACTTTTTCTTTACAGTTTATTTAGAGTGATGTTTGATTGAGGAACAGAACACAGTTCCAAGAGTTAAAACTCCCTTTATTTCTCCATATAATCCCCTGCTACACTAATTCACTTATCCCAGGGCATTACTCACTAGTGGCTGGGTACCATCAAGGTAGAAAGCCTCCCAAGAACTCCTTTAATGGGACAAAACATGTAGAAATGACTTGGAGCAAGGTCAGGACTGTACAATGCGGCAATATGTCAGGGGATGTGGCAATAACTCCCAGCCAAGTTGACATAATGTGCAAGTGGTGCGGTGGGCAGCATGAGGTCATGCACGCTCCCGCAAAAACGGAATGCTTTGGTAAAAATTTTTTTTTTTTTTCAAAAGAACAAGATAATACAAAACAAGTTAAACAGTGGCATCATTACGATACTATTACTGAGAAGCACTAATGCCTGAGAGCAGCGCTGGTCATCATCTCCTAACATCAGGATGAAGGGGTTCGGCCTCGACACTTCAGCCTGCTGGAGATATTCCACAGTGTCGGTTCCAACCTTAGAAAGAAAGAAATTAAAGAAAGTAAAAGTTTATGGAAAAATCCCGAGGGTTGGCTGGTATGTATATTTGTAATAAGATTAGTGTTTTGTAACACCTCAGCTTTTTATATGTGGTTGCTAACGCTAGCAACCTAGCTAAATGCTAGCATCATGCTGGCACTACAGTTAAGAGTTTAGCTTTCATTCATCACTTCACCATCTTCATACACCCTGCAAGCATCTACACAGAAAGCTAAAAAGCTCAGACATTTTTGCAGTTTCTTTCATACACAGGTGGGGTTCTGTGGTTTGGCTCGCTAGCAGCCATTGTCAGATAAACTAGCATGTTATAGCACAGACCAGGCTGAAAGTTTAAGTGTAACACGGTAACAGTATTAAATGTTACATACAGTGAACAAATTCAGTCATCGGTGAGTGAAAGTGTGTATACAGACCTTGTATTTAACGGTTACATTTCCTCTTAAATGTGTCAGGAGTAAGACCAAAATAAAGACATGAAGCTGACAGAGCATTGAATACCCTGGTGAACTTCGGGGGAGGGGCGGTCTTGTCTGTGATGTTAGCTGTCACTAACCGTAAATAACCCAGAAAATGACCCAACAGAGGCAACTCAGCGTTTGGGTAGTAAAAACAACCCAGCTGGGTTTAGTGTGTGCAATTCAAGCTTCATTGTTGGCTGCATTTCTTTATTTGAGTAGGACGAAATAGCACATTCAGTGGCCATAATTATACGATTTTGCTTAAATACTAAAATGTTAACTTACAATTAAATAGCAGGATGTGTTGGAGTTTAGTCTGGAGTAATATGATGGGTAGATAGATGTATCTCAGGGACATTCCTGTTATACTGGGCCCCCAACCTTGACAAAGCCAACCATTTTCAATTGCCATTATATACTACTATTCAGTAGTATCAATCCCTGCTATCCGTTATCACCCAGATGAGGATGGGGTCCCTGGTGAGTCTGGTTCCTCTCAAGGTTTCTTCCTATTACCATCCCAGGGAGTTTTTCCTTGCCACCGTCGTCCTCGGCTCGTTCATCAGGGACAATCTGATCATTTTGATTCATACACTTTGCATACAGACTTACTTCTTTTTATTGTGTAAAGCTGCTTTGCGACAATGTCAATTGTTAAAAGCGCTATATAAATAAAATTGACTTGACTTGTCTTGAGTAGCCTAGCGGTGTCTATGTAAGATCCTATTTATGCTGTGTCCTTTAAATTGTCATTACAGTATCAAAGTGTCAATGATGTTACCTAGAGATTTTCTTCTGTTAAAATCATCCAACACATCTGCAGGGCGTTGCACCAGGTAACATCACTGATTTATTCCTCACTGGATGAAACTGAGTTACTGAGTGAAAACACCTGACACAGACTGGAATTAGAATCAACACCTGCACACTGTTTACCTTACAGTTAATGCTGGGCGAAAACGAAACTACTGCTAACTTTATCTGCTCACCTTTAGCTGGAAGTTGGTTTGGGGGAGGAAGTGACGACAGTCTCATTGAAAACAACTAAATATTAGGTCTTTATGGGTCACATGGTGGAGTAGAGGCAGGGTTTGACTGTTGGAGCTAAAGCAGATGGTGTATCTGTTCTGGCTTCTAGGGGGAGGAATAAACTTCCTCTAGATGTGTGTACAGCCGAGTACCTGGCAATCTTTAAGCAACGTCAAAAGTCAAAAGTCTGATCTGTTTCTTAGGTATTTGGGTTAACGATTATTCTTGTTAGTAAACTAGTAAACCAGTGTAAGGATCTACAGTATCTAATGATGAAAACTTCAAAGCACTGATGTAAGTTGCTCTGAATAAGAGCGTCTGCCAAATGCCATAAATGTAACTAAGTATAGAGAAATTTGCTGCTTTTAGGCACAGAAAATGAATACAAATGTTTCTTACACAGTATGTAAATTGTAAATACCATATTCTGCAAATTGTACTTTTAATAACTGTCTTACCCCATTTTTAGGGCACCTATCGCTCTTGGAATTGTCCTTACTGGGTTACCCCTCTACCACGCCTCTACCATGCCACTTTCCTCATTATTTTAAGTAAACAGTGTGTTTTTAAAAAAATTCATGTAATCATTGTGGCATTTTTAACGTATTTAAATGGAACTATTTCTTATTGACAGGGCACTTATCACCCCTAGTCGTGTCTTGAGTGCTAGTTTCAGTCTCTGCTCTCACACTGAGCTCCACCGTGTTCTTACTGCCGTGATATCGACCAGCGTCTGAGTGTGAGACTCTAAATATACTCAGAATGTGACTTGGTCCTGAGCTGTAACGTCTGTCTGGATCAGCGATGTGTTTAGTAATCGTGTTCCTGTAGAGGGTGAGAATCTTCTCCCTTTTTCCATCTACATCTCTGCTCCAGGTCACACTGTCCTCAGTCTCATCACCACATTCAAGGACGCAGATGTTTTTCTCTCGACAAGACTGTTTCACTGTCAGGAGGAAATACAGTTTCAGTAAAATCCTGTTATTTTGTGCTTCACACACTCTACACATAGCTTTCTACACTATATAATTAAACCCACTCTGATTAAAGTAAGATCTGATAAATGAAGTCACAAAGAGCTTATACAGTTATAAATATTTCATGAAAGCACCACAAACCACATCCTGTGTGCTCGAGAAAGATGATGAAACAATCATACTGTGCTTTAATTCTTATCTGTACATTTTGGTCTTCTTTAATCCAATTATGCTTTTTATTTCTGACACTTTCTTTGAAGGATGAAGAATTAGTGAAGAATCATTTAATTGAGAGAAGGTTTAGGAAATAAGTAAATAATAAAGCAAACATTGTAGTACCCCCCCTGCAGTGAATTTACTGAGATTTGTAAAACACCACTGAATGTAAAACAAAACAAAGCAACACCATGTGAACAGAGTGAAGCTGTGAGATGCAGTGTGTGTGTGTGTGTGTGTGTGTGTGCGTGTGTGTGTGCGTGCGTGCGTGCGTGCGTGCGTGCGTGCGTGTGTGTGTGTGTATGTGTGTGTGTGTGTGTGTGTGAGTGTGCGTGCGTGCGTGTGTGTGTGTGTGTGAAGACAAGTCGAGCACAACTCGGCATCACAGAAATGTGTTTTATAATATTTGTGATTTGTGAAGGTTTAGATTTAGACTGAACAGGGATTTACCATAGACTGGACAAAACTGCAGGGCTGCATGGCATAAAAAGTGCTTTCGCAGAGGAATTTCTAATCACACGAAAAAAGTTAGCAAGAAGTGTGAGGACAAGATCGAAAATAAAAATGGCATTAAGTGTGTTATTGTATGATCTGAATTCCTGGATGTGTAGCCAGGTGGTAAAACCTCACCCCTTGGGATCTGCTGGTTACTTCCTGAGGACAGAAATATACAACCTGACTGCTCACTGATATACTGAATGTGTTTATTCTTCATAGAGAAAGCAGCCGTACAATTACAACGCAATTTTGGAATATTTTGGACTGTCTATATTTTTAGATGTGGCTATAAAATGTGAAAAATATTAGTTTATATTAGATATAAAAAGAAAAAATAAGGGGGAAAATCTATGTTAACTGTAGAACTGGTGGAGCCGAGTAAATAGACTCGTAGCAGTGTACGTGAACTGAGTATAGAGGTCACCACTAGGGGCAGCATAGTGGCGATCTCCACAACTAATCCCCAACTAGTCCCCATTTTCTTATGTATAAGTAACGTTGCAAGATCAAAGAACAATAATATTATTATTAATAATGATGGTGGTGCTGAGGATGATAATGATGTCTGATGACCAGTTATTTTTTACACGACAAAGTTGATTAATTTCCAGATCCCTGAGTATTTTATTCCTCCAGTATCACTGCAATTTACAAATAATTACACAAAAGAAAAGGATAACACATTTCTCCCAGAAGAGAAGAGAAGGGAAGGGAAGAGATTACAGAAAATAACAGAAATTTTTAACAAATCTGCATCAGGATGTTTAACAAGCAGACACATGTCAGGTCTAAACAGGAATTTACAAAACTCAACACAAGCCTACAAACATGGCGTCTGAGAACTGGATCTCCCAGCCGAGACACTCTCAAGGTCAACAGAATACTAATGAGGCACACCCTAACTCCATTACACAATCAATTTATACTCTGATTAGGACTCTGAAACAGTGTTATACTGTACACCGATCATTAGGGTGAAGGAAACGAAGGGGTGAAAGCAAGGCAACCAAGGAATGCAACCCATTTGTTGGAACTTCTGCAATGCCAAGAAAGTGAGACTGTTGAGCATGTATTGCTCTCATGCAGAAAATATGTGCAGGAGTGGCCAGTAATGGTGGCAGATCTCCAAGAACTAGGGAGAGTAGAAAGAAATGTTAAATCTTTTAGCACGGGGAGTAACTGCTCAGGAAAGGAAGCATTTAATGGGGTTTTTGAGGAAGACTGGAGTAAAAAGTTGGATTTAAAGGACAGGGAAGCTGAGGAGAGAGATCTACTGTGTATAGATGGCGGTGATGTAACCTAGAAAAATTCCAGCTAGAAGCTAAGTGGTACTGAGAGTAAACATGTCGAGAAGATGTTCAAGACACAGAACAAGTCAAGACGAGTTCAGGGAAGGATGCTGTAAGGTGCTTCATCAATTAAAGGTTGATTGAGCCATGACCAGTAAGTCTGTCAAGGTGCGGCGGACACATCAAGCAATAATTCTTCTTCTTTTAATTATTTTTTAATCATAAAAAACTTCATTCGCACACTCTTCTTTTTAAACCTAACAGATGCATTAGACATTTTAAGGAAGGCTGGTCAGGAAAATTGTCTTCAAAAGGCCGAGAAGATAAAGGAGTGTGAGACGTAGAGTTGGCAGTAATGTAACCTATTGGATTTCAACCGCTGTTAAACAACAAAGAAGAAGAAATGAAAGAAGAAGAAGAAAAATTGGGAAAAGCATCATGTGCAAGGTTTCCTTTCTACTAGAAAGCATATAAACAAAAGGTGGTTTATTTGATGAATCCGGAAATTCCTTGCCTTTCTTCATGCTTTGATTTCAGAGTTTATTGTGATATTAAACATTAAATACAGGTACAGTACTATTAAGAAGAGCAGAATATATGAACTTGACAGTAAGTTAATAGTTCTTCAGTAACATCTAACAGCATAACTTTGGTATGTGGTAGAACTGGAGAGTCACATTATGCACCTGAAATATGTGCAGGAACTGAGTTACACAATCATGAGGGTATGAATTATGTTTCATGAATTTTGTTGAACCTATACTTTGAAGACCTGATGATGTTTTGAGAGCATAAGCAGTATTTTAAATAAAAATAAATACACCAAAATATTTTTACAAAGGTGAAAAAAAGTCCTGCCCTGTTTCTTGTGTTCACACATTGGTCAATATGCCTTTGAATTAAACTTAGCAGTTTTATTGGTCTGCATTGTTGTCTGTCTTTTGAGAACGGTGGAGCCATATACTGTAGGTGATAAGAAGAATAGGTCTAAGAACAGACCCTTGAGGTTCGCCACAGCTGACAGGGGGTGTAGTAGACTTCAAACCTCCCAAGAATGTATACTCTGATCTGTATGACAAATAGGATGGTAACCAGCCCAGAGAGGGCCCAGAGAGTCCACAGATGTGAAGACACGCTGGAGTAAGATGTCGAGATTAACAAATGCAGTTGTCAGATCAGAGAAGAAGGGCAATGACCATCACTGGATCATTTGTAACCCAGAGTAATGGTGTTTCAAGTCTGTCAGAAACGCAGACAGAAACTCCTCACAGAAGTTGCCTTTCCAGAAACTTGGAAAGAAAGGGAAGATTAGAAATGCTAGCAGTGGCCAGGTGGTAAACAAACCTTTAAACAAAACCTTCACCTCTTGGGATCTGCTGGTTACCTGCTAAGGACAAAAATATGCAACCTGACTACTTACTTGTACACTAATCAGCCATAACATTATGTCTAGACAACTGAGTCAGAGCAACTCCAAAAACTGCAGCTCTTGTGGGATGTTCCCAGACTGCAGTGGTCAGCACATACCAAAGTGACCCAAGGAAGGAAAAGCGGTGACCTGGCGTCAGGGTCGTGGGCGGCCAAGGCTCACTGATGAACATGGGGAGTGAAGGCTGGCCCGTGTAGACTAATCCAATAAAAGAGCTACTGTGGATTTAATTAAGGAAAAGGTTAATGTTGGTTGTGATAGAATTGTGTCAGAACACAGTGCATCACCATTATGATGGAAATGTGTGTATGTAATCAACATTATGAAATATTATTGGTATTTATTTTCATATTTATGTAAAATTGTGCAACATGTAATTCTGAAAAATATTAGTTCATAGCAGATATAAAAAGACAGGCTAATTAATTAATCAAATAATTAAGAAACCAAATATTTGCCTAATATATTTGCCATAAGTTTACATGATCTATATGCTGTATTTAAACTGCTTGTTAACACCAAATACAATTATGTATAATGAAATAGGAGAACGTTTATCACAATTAAAGAAGAAATAAAAGTCACGCTAGCTATTTTACATCAGGCGAATATCACAGCCACCTCAGTGGGGTCCTTACAGAAAACGGTACACCTGACTGACGCTCAACTTGCATTTTTTATTTTTATTTTTTACTAACACGTTGTAACAAAAAATATACTATTATTGAAGAATATTATTATACCAAGAGGATTTGTTTTTAATGAATTAAATTAATGTTTAAGTAAATCAAAATAAAGGAAAAAGAATGTGGTTGTTCCCACCACTAGGGGCAGTGTGTACACTATATACATATACTGTATATTCATTTATTTAAACAAACAAAAAAAAAAAATAATTGACGAAATTTTTGTCAAAGAACATTAAAAAGAATGTTTTTATTTATTGAACATTGAACAAAAATGTGTATATTTAAAATAATCACAAATAAAAAAATATTACCCATGCTATAACAACCGAATAAGTCCCGCCCAGTTTCTTGAATTCAGCCCACCCACTGGTGGATATGCGTGCGAATGAACCTCATCTCAGCCGTCTCATTGGTCGCCCTGGATGTCATTCTTGCAGTTCTCCGTTATGATTGGCTAACGTAAGAAAAAGGAACGACATCTGTCCTTCCTTAGGCAAATCAATTTCCGGGTTGGTGTGTGTGTGTATGTATGTACAAAAATGGCGTATTAGAATGGTATAGGAGTAATTTATACATTCTCTAGAGTGTATTATCAGGAGTAGAATCCGCCTTGGTGTGGGTAGAGGCGCGCGCGTGTGTGTAGATGCGGCTGCAGTGATCAGCGAGCAGAGCGACAGCGCGAGCGTGCGCGTGCGCGCGCGTGTGTTTTTACTGAGAAGCGGATTTTGGTTTAAAGAGTTTGTTTTATAATATCTAACTATATATTTATATACATATACATATTTTTGGCTATGACTGCGGATTTACTGTGTGATTTGGACAGTCGCTTTTTCGCCGATAACCTCCTGACCAGTGAGGACTGGGGTGAGTCTCATTTGTCTCATTATTCATTAAAGATCAACAATAAAAGTCCTTATTTACAGGATGAAGCTCGACAATGACACGGCAGTGCCCAGGAGATAACACTGACTAACATCATCACCTGATTTATTACTGTGAATATGAATAAACTGTAAATATTATTGATGTGGATAGAAATTCTAACTCGTGTGACGTCATTAACGACCACAGTAGGGGTATGACGGGCTTTAATGACGTCATATACGTTAGAATCTCAATCCATATCAGTAGAGTCGATTGAAATTCTAACTTCGTCTTTCGGGCTGCCACCACAGCGGACCATCTGATCCACACCCAACTTGGCACAGGTTATTTATTTAATTAAATTAAATTTTATTTATTATTATTATTATTATTATTATTATTATTATTTACCTTGGATACACTTCCTGATGCAACCCTCCCATTTTATATGTGCTTGGGATCCGCACTGCTTCCAGAATCTGGGGTTTTGGGTGGGTGGGTGGGTGGGTGGGTTTGCGGGGGGGGGGGGGGGGGTATCACTGACTACATGGCAGACGAGAAACCTACAACTGAGCTGCCAAAGCACCAAAGACCACAATAATGACCCTGTGATGTCTAAACTCTATTTACAAAAGGACTGGGACTAAACAGCTGCGTAGCCTCCAGAAAATCACTGACTAATAAAGAAAGAACCCTACAGTTTAAATGTGGCAGGGGTTCAGCTCAGTGGCTGTGACATTGGACTACTGAACAGAAGGTCCAAGGTTTAAACACCAACACCATCGTGTTGTCACTGTCGGGGCCCTTGAACATGCCCCTTAACCCCTTAAATGCTCAAAATGTAAGCCGTACAAGCCTGTAGGGGCCGTGTTATGACCTGTAGGTCCAGCAACATTGTGAGACGAAAAAAATGACTTCAGCTGATGACCTGAATGTACTGATAGACCAGGTTTTAGTTTTTCCCCCATCAATGAATTGTTTTCTTCACATTCCAACATGAAGAGACCAGGATTCAGGATTCCTCAGGTGTAAATTGAGTGTAGGTTTAGGGTGCTTGAGGCAGTGGTGGCTCCAACGGTTAAGGCTGAAGGTTTCTGATCAGAAGGTCGATGGTTCGAGCCCCAGCATCGCCACGTTGCCCCTGTTGTGCTCTTGTTAGCGTGTGTGACTTATGACCTCCTCTTACACTGCAGCATTTTATTAACATGTTCAGATTTGTTAGTCAAACTCAACAAAACTGTGGTGGACTCTTCAGAAGGTCAAATCACTGAC
>JAAGKR010002909.1:50105-83479 GCA_011419295.1 Clarias macrocephalus
TGTCTGTCTCTCTGTCCTCAGGTGTTATAATAATGTCAGTGTATGTTAATAAATAGACTCTTGGAAACGTGTGTGTGTGTGTGTGTGTGTGTGTGTGTAACAGACAGCTGAATCGGGCAACAGTAAGCGTGCGGTGTGCGTGATGGTGCTGCTGCTCTTCATCACCTTCAGCTTTGCTCCTGTCAGGTAAAACACAAACACCTCGGAATTAAAAAATAAAAATTTTTTTAAAAACATGGCCGCCGTAACTCAGAGCTGCATCCTCCCGTCTCAGCATCACGGACAGGAAGTTACCGTCGGCGCTGGAGGCAGGGGAGGAGCTCCGTACGGGGAGACGCCTGCTGGTGTACGAGACGACTCCGGAGCCGGGTCAGGGTGCGAGCGACGGGGCGTCGGCAGAGGACAGGCTGGAGGGGGAGGAGGACATGGGGGAGGACAGGTGGAGGAGAGGGGACGTGGAGAGGGAGAGCGCAGACGCCTTTCACTTCAGGTGGTCACTCTCGCCGGTGAACTCTGTAATGATTAATAATAAGCAGCGCTGTGGGTGATGTGCCGCGTGTGTCCCTGCAGGAACGTGAGCAGCGTCTTCAGCGAGGTGAAGGACCTCGTCCTCCAGGACATCGACCGGCTCTTCTCCTCCTCAGACTGCAGGCAGTTCAATCGCTCCGAGTCGCTCAGGTCGGCATGGCAACCGGGGTCACCATCCCCCACTCTCTCAGGAGTGTTAGTCACCAGGGGATTGTTCTTTCATATATATGTGTGTGTGTGTGTGTGTGTGTGTGTGTTTGTGTGTGTGTGTGCGCGTGTGAGTCAGGCTGGCTGATGAGCTTCGCGGTTGGGTTCATCGTCATCAGATCGACAGAAAGAAGACAAACCGCAAACCCAAGATCGCACCCAAGGCAAAAATAGCACAGGTGTGAACACACACACACACACACACACACACACACACACACACACACACACACACACACACTATGGGGACACACCGTGTTCATACAACGAGTATTAATGATGTAAAGTACTTTAAACTCTTTAAGATAAATGCTTAATGATCATGAAATGATTCCTAGAGTATTTTAAATGTTCCTGAAACAGTTCCTCTGGTGCAAAACCAGCTAAAATGCTCTTGTGTTGGTTCTTCTGGTGACGTTTGGAGAGTAGTAGAAGTCAGTTAGACAGTCAGAAAGATGGTTAGATGGACAATAAAATGGATCCTCTTTTAAAAAAGTCTCCGAAATGTTCTCGGTGGAAGAGTATCTATAATGTTCCTGAAACGGTTCCTCTGGTGGGAAAAACCTAGCTGAAATTGCTCCTGTGTTGGTTCTTCTGGAGATGTTTAGAGGGGAGGTCAGATACTCTCACCATAAAATGGTTCCTCTTGTGTAAATGTGAAAGGTGAGTGTGATGTTGTAACACACGCTGCTCTTCTCCTGCAGAAAGCTCAACTCAGGAAGACCAACTTCTCACGCTACCTCCCCATCGAGACGCACCGCTCCATCGAGAGGTGAGAGGACTTGGTTACCCAGCATGCATTTCAGATTAGTGTGAGTTCTAAAGGCCATCGTTAAACCGGTGTGTGTGTGTGTGTGTGTGTGTGTGTGTGTGTGCGCGTGCGCAGTCAGCTGCAGCTCCTCCCTGGTCCTGAGGTGAGCTACAGCGACTTCCTGGATGCCATTGATCGGCGTGAGGACACGTTTTATGTCGTCTCTTTCAGACGGGTGAGACACTGAGGCTGATTAGTGATTAATAAACATATACAGCATGAACGAATACTTCACCCCCCCCCCCCTCTCCCCCACCCCCCCTCTCTCTCTCAGGATCACCTGCTCCTTCCTGCAATCAGTCACAACAAAACCACACGACCCAAAATGTCCCTCGTCATGCCTGCCATCGCCATCAACGGTACGGCACTCTAAAGAACAAACCGGTTTAATGTTTAAAACTCTTTACCTACAGCAGGATTAATGAGTGTGTGTTGTGTGTGTGTGTGTGTGTGTGTGTGTGTGTGTTCAGAGTCGGTCTATAACTCGTCTCAGGGTGGATACGAGCTGATGATGCAGGTGGACTGTGAAGTCATGGACACCAGAATAATCCCCATCAAGTCCTCCGTTGTCCCGCCCTCGCTCAGAGACAAACCTCCGAACCCGCCCTCTCACCCCCATCACCACGGCAACCACACTCGGCATCCACATGGGGGCGGGGCCTCCGCAACCAGGCAGCCCTTGTCTGTCAGGAGGAGGGAGGCGGAGTTTCTGATCACACAGTCAGGAACATAGTTTAAAAAAAAAACGGGAAAAATAAGCTTTTCCACACACACACACAAAATGTGGAACTTTTTAAATATCAAAATTACACCACTGTTCATCTCCCAACTCCTGCGCTTCTGTTGCTGATGTTAAAATGTAACCCAGGAGCCGTCAGTCTTATGAAGCAGTACAGGACCCCAGACTCCCAGAATTCCTCAGTACAGGACCCCAGACACCCAGAATTCCGCCGAACAGGACCCCAGACACCCAGAATTCCGCCGAACAGGACCACAGACTCCCAGAATTCCGCAGAACCGGGCCCCAGACTCCCAGAATTACTCAGTACAGGACCCCAGACTCCCAGAATTCTGCGGTACAGGCTCCCAGAATTCCGCAGAACCGGGCCCCAGACTCCCAGAATTCTGCAGAACCAGGCCCCAGACTCCCAGAATTACTCAGTACAGGACCCCAGACTCCCAGAATTCTGTGGTACAGGCTCCCAGAATCCCAGAATTCCGCGGTACAGGACCCCAGAATTCCGCAGAACAGGACCCCAGACTCCCAGAATTCCGCACTGTGTCCCTCCGTCCTTCCAGACCTCTGCAGTACAGCGTCAGGATTCAGCAGAACGGGTTACACTACTCACACAAATCCGTTGTGTAGCTTTTCAAATTCACAAAACCGTTGACTTTCGGTCAGTTCTCTAAAGTTTCAAATTCATTTTTCACTCATCGGACTTTGAATGTGTGGGTAACGCATGTACCACTTTGTGGCTCAGTAAATTCCCAGAATTCTCCTAGTGGGCATAAAATTCCCAGAAACCTTAATGAGTGCGTTCTGTATATTTGTGTTGTTTTTTTATTTGTATTTTTTTATACTTGCTACCTGATGCCAGTCAGCACCTGTTGTCTTTTGTCTGTTTTGTTTGTTGTTTAAATTCCGCCTGTGTTAATGATTGAGAATCATCCTGCTTTTATTTAAATGAGAAGCTTGTGATAGATGCAAATTTCAGTTACTGTATCAAAGAAAAAAACAAAACACAGCGTTTGTAATTTTATCCCAAATACTGTTGCGTGTTTAAAATCCGTTCAGACGTCACAAAGTCACTATAATTTAGATGAAAATGATATAAAAGTAGATCGCTCTGATACACACCCGGACGTGAACCTGATCATGATGCGAGTGCTCTAGGATTTGTGGGTGGAGCCTACGTCCCAAACCAAGCCCACAGGAAGTGACGGTTTTAATATGCTGACCTCACAGTGTGGGATTTGATCTAACGCCGCAGTGGTCGTAGACGCTCATGGACAGTGTGTGAAATTGTAACATAGTGTATATTTAAAATCCGTTTTTATTCGATAACCGTAGCCACGTCAACTTTCACGACTTTATTACTGCGTTCACGTTAAAAGGGATCTTTATACACGTTTATCTGATTGTCATTCTGGCTCTTTCGGTTACGTCGCTTGTAAATAACGATGGCTTGTGAACATCAACACAAGAACACTTCACGTTTAGCTTTTGATTTTTGTTTTTTTATATATATGCAAAAAAAAAACGCACAAAAAAAACATTTCTCCATCATCCAAGATATAAATGTTTGGTTTGTTTTTATATTTTCTACACTTTAAAAGCTCTAAAGCTGTAACGTGGTGACGGAAGGTCATGTGACGTGATCGAGTGATTTTCACGTTAATCGATACATAACGTATATTTTTACGTTTGCTAACAAATTTAGGGGGGAAAAATGCACCATGTCATCAACACATCATAAGAAAATCTAAATCTCCTACGGATTTACTGATGATCTCACGAGGTCTCGGTACAAAAATGATTTTTAAATCATCCAGTGCGCGTAAGAGCGAAG
This sequence comes from Clarias macrocephalus, assembly GCA_011419295.1. Classification (NCBI taxonomy): domain Eukaryota; kingdom Metazoa; phylum Chordata; class Actinopteri; order Siluriformes; family Clariidae; genus Clarias; species Clarias macrocephalus. The sequence continues at coordinate 54,222 of JAAGKR010002909.1, forward strand.
CCAGGCGTCTGTTTTACTGTATCTTACAAACATTATTGTCCATCAGATTGCCCCGCCCTCATATTTATACATGTATAGAGAAATATAAATATATATACACACACACACACACACACACACATACAGATGGTAAAACATCGTAGCTGATATCCAGCACGCGCCTCTATAGATTGTATGTAGTGTGTTTTTATGTAATGATCTTTAAATCTTCCTCATCGTTAAACATTCCTTTCGAAGTGAACACACACACGGGTGTCTTTATGATTGCAGTTGTAAATACATTTTGCTTTTTAAACATTTTTTTTCTTTTTTTTTATTTTATTAATTTATCAGATGAAGCTGTTTATTTCTCAGCCGTGTGAGAGTTTATGAAACCACTGTCCCCCCTCCTGTTTGTGTACGTTTCAGGAAACAAAAAATGAATCTGCTAAATAAAAATAAAGGAATTAAATAAAATGTGAAACGTGAGAGGAGCGTGTGTGCGCCGAGTGTGATTCCTGTCCGGGCGAGTTCTATCTGAATATATTTGCATATGTTCAACGGATGTGAAAGAAGAGAGTCTAAGGACGTTTACACTGAATTAACACAGTTTAACACAGTGTGTGTCACAGTACGACTCTGTAGCTGATTAATTTCACATGTCCGCATGCCTTCTTACACCACAATTTACTCTATTCACTGTATTTAAACCATGTCTTCATCTTACAGGAAGAGTTTTTCTAAAGTTAGAAACCTGTTCATTCATGCGTTACTGGGGATGACATGAATGTGACCAGGTGATCACATGAATGTGAATATAAATGGAAAAAACTGATAAAAGGACAAACCTTTTCTCATGATTATACCACAGGTGCTGTGTGTAATGACTAGGGTGGGTCACTAGAGAGCGCTGCAGTGTACAGGATGATGCAGAAACACACAGAGACATGCACGAGGATGAAGAAAGCCCTTCCCTGACTCCCTATACAGTCACACAGTAGAATTTAAGAGCATATTAGGGGCGTATGACGGGTGTTCAAGTCAAAGCGGGACTTTTGTTCTGAGAGTAAACACTGCCTTTATATCTCAATATAATCCCTGATACACTAATGCACTTATCCCAGTGTGTCACTAGGGCTTGGACGCCATCGGGGTAGAAAGTTCTCTCGGATCTGATTCACGTCTGAAACGCCGGCCTCCCAGGAACTCCTTGTGGAAATGTCTTGGAGTGAGGTCAGGACTGTACGGGGACGTGGTGATGATTCCCAGCCGAGTTCCTGTAATGTGCGAGTGGTGTCGGTGAATGAGTGTGTGTGTGTGTGTGTGTGTACAGTTCACACACACACAGACAGCAACAAAATATCCTTCGACTTCGAAGGATCTCACATTCCACTCGCTGAAAGTTCACAGGAACGACTGCGAGACACCTCGGCTGGGGTCGTCGATCACATACAGATGTTTTACTGCGACTAAGAGTCTCATCAGCGTACTGTGCTCGAAGTCTCCTGTCTACCAGGTTGTCCGGTGAGATCAGTCCCGGGACGGGAATGTGAGCACTGTGGAGGTTAAAGTTCCTGCGGGGTGAAACAGTCAGAGCTGTAGCTGATGTAGGAGCGCATGAGGACACCAGAAGGGAACAGATGAGATTAGTGCTGTTCACACTGATAGGGAAGAATAGATCTGAGTCACATATGAGCAAAAACATGAGAGAGAGAGAGAGAGAGAGATTGAGAGAGGTATGAGCGATGATGTCACCAGTTATGTGAACTGTAGACCTCTCGAACCTTTGGCTCTGATGCTGATTTTAAATCAAGCTCCGATGACAATGTGTGACTGTCTCTCTGTGTGCGACTGTTTCCAGGCGATATACATCTGTGTAACACACACACACTCCAGACCAGATCATAGAATGTAAGCATGTGTTGACAACAGAGAAAGAAACAACAAACAAATACACAAACACACACACACACACACAGAACTGTTTGACTACATTTGAAGGACAGATGTGCTTAAGCTTTGAGATTAATAAAGACTAGCGTGTGTCTGTGTGCACGCCCGCGCGTGTGCGTGCGTGTGCGTGCGTGCGTGTGCGTGCGTGTGTGTGTGCGTGCGTGCGTGTGTGTGTGTGTGTGTGTGTGTGTACCAGATGTCCGCAGATTGTTGAAGTACATGATTTATGAAGTGTGTGTTGGAGAGTTTGTTTTGAGAGACTCTGATGTGTGTAGAGTGTTACCCCGGTGTTGTGTTGTCGTTGTTGCCGTGAGAACTTGGCGTGCGCGTGTCGCTCTGATGTCACCGGAGGACCCTGTTGTTGTTGTTGTTGTTGTTTTGGTTGCTAGCGGAGTTACACTGGAAATGTCTCAAACAGGAGCGGTGATTATCTAGTAAAGCGGAGACGGTGCAGGGATGCAGAACTCACACTCCCAGAATGCACTGCAGCTGTAGGACACAGATAACGTCCCGTGAGATAGCGATGTACAGCCAAGTGTATGCTGATGAAGGAGTTAGCGTGGAGGTTTAGGCGGTGTAACAGCCGTGTAAAGTAGCCGGGAAAAAATGTTAAATTTAAAAAAGTGTATAAAACAATCAACCTTAGATTAGTGTGTGTGTGTGGGGGGGGGGGGGGGGTTAGCATAGCGTCATCGCTGTCAGTATTACTGAGGGACACGGTGCAGTGGAGTGCTGTGTCTGATCCGCAGAGCACTCCACTGTACTGGATAACAGGGAGTACACACACACACACACACACACACACACACACACACACACACACATAGAGTACGAACAGAGTACACACAATACACACAGAGTACACACAATACACACAGAGTACACACAGTGTACACACAGAGTACACACAGAGTACACACAGTACACACACAGTACACACACAGTACACACAGTACACACACAGTACACACACAGTACACGCAGAGTACACACAGAGTACACACAGAGTACACACAGTACACACACAGTACACGCAGAGTACACAGAGTACACAGAGTACACGCAGAGTACACACAGAGTACACAGAGTACACACAGAGTACACACAGAGTACACAGAGTACACACAGAGTACACACAGTACACACACAGTACACACACAGTACACACACAGTACACACACAGTACACGCAGAGTACACAGTACACACAGAGTACACACAGAGTACACACAGAGTACACACAGTACACACACAGTACACACACAGTACACACACAGTACACACACAGTACACGCAGAGTACACAGTACACACAGAGTACACACAGAGTACACACAGAGTACACACAGTACACACACAGTACACACACAGTACACACACAGTACACACACAGTACACGCAGAGTACACAGTACACACAGAGTACACACAGAGTACACACAGAGTACACACAGTACACACACAGTACACACACAGTACACACACAGTACACACACAGTACACGCAGAGTACACAGTACACACAGAGTACACACAGAGTACACACAGAGTACACACAGTACACACACAGTACACACACAGTACACACACAGTACACACACAGTACACGCAGAGTACACAGTACACACAGAGTACACACAGAGTACACACAGAGTACACACAGTACACACACAGTACACACACAGTACACACACAGTACACACACAGTACACGCAGAGTACACAGTACACACAGAGTACACACAGAGTACACACAGAGTACACACAGTACACACACAGTACACACACAGTACACACACAGTACACACACAGTACACGCAGAGTACACAGTACACACAGAGTACACACAGAGTACACACAGAGTACACACAGTACACACACAGTACACACACAGTACACACACAGTACACACACAGTACACGCAGAGTACACAGTACACACAGAGTACACACAGAGTACACACAGAGTACACACAGTACACACACAGTACACACACAGTACACACACAGTACACACACAGTACACGCAGAGTACACAGTACACACAGAGTACACACAGAGTACACACAGAGTACACACAGTACACACACAGTACACACACAGTACACACACAGTACACACACAGTACACGCAGAGTACACAGTACACACAGAGTACACACAGAGTACACACAGAGTACACACAGAGTACACACAGTACACACACAGTACACGCAGAGTACACAGAGTACACAGAGTACACGCAGAGTACACGCAGAGTACACACAGAGTACACACAGAGTACACAGAGTACACACAGTACACACAGTACACACACAGTACACACACAGTACACACAGAGTACACACACAGTACACACACAGTACACACAGAGTACACACAGAGTACACACAGAGTACACACAGAGTACACAGAGTACACACAGTACACACAGTACACACACAGTACACACACAGTACACACAGAGTACACACAGAGTACACACAGAGTACACACAGAGTACACAGAGTACACACAGAACACACAGAGTACACAGAGTACACACAGTACACACAGTACACACAGTACACACACAGTACACACAGAGTACACACAGTACACAGAGTACACACACAGTACACACAGAGTACACACAGAGTACACAGAGTACACACAGAGTACACACAGAGTACACACAGAGTACACAGAGTACACACAGTACATACACAGTACATACACAGTACATACACAGTACATACACAGTACACACAGAGTACACACAGAGTACAAACAGAGTACACAGAGTACACACACAGTACACACAGTACACACAGAGTACACACAGAGTACACACAGTACACACACAGTACACGCAGAGTACACACAGAGTACACACAGTACACACACAGTACACGCAGAGTACACAGAGTACACAGAGTACACGCAGAGTACACGCAGAGTACACGCAGAGTACACACAGTACACACAGTACACACACAGTACACACACAGTACACACACAGTACACACACAGTACACACAGAGTACACACAGAGTACACAGAGTACACACAGAGTACACACAGAGTACACAGAGTACACAGAGTACACACAGAGTACACACAGAGTACACACAGAGTACACAGAGTACACACAGTACATACACAGTACATACACAGTACACACAGAGTACACACAGAGTACACACAGAGTACAAACAGAGTACACACAGAGTACACACAGTACAAACAGAGTACACAGAGTACACACAGAGTACACACAGAGTACACACACAGTACACACAGTACACACAGAGTACACACAGAGTACAAACAGAGTACACACAGTACAAACAGAGTACACACAGTACACACAGTACACACAGAGTACACACAGAGTACACACAGTACAAACAGAGTACACACAGTACAAACAGAGTACACACAGTACACACAGTACACACAGTACAAACAGAGTACACACAGAGTACATACAGTACACAGAGTACACACAGTACAAACAGAGTACACACAGTACACACAGAGTACACACAGTACAAACAGAGTACACACAGTACAAACAGAGTACACACAGTACACACAGAGTACACACAGAGTACACACAGAGTACATACAGTACACAGAGTACACACAGTGTACACACAGTACACACAGTACACACAGAGTACATACACAGTACACACAGAGTACACACAGTACACACACAGTACACGCAGAGTACACGCAGAGTACACGCAGAGTTCACACAGAGTTCACACAGAGTACACACAGAGTACACAGAGTACACACAGAGTACACACAGAGTACACACAGTACAAACAGAGTACACACAGAGTACACACAGAGTACACAAACAGTACATACAGTACACAGAGAACACACACAGTACACACAGTACACACAGAGTACACACACAGTACACACAGAGTACACACACAGTACACACAGAGTACACACACAGTACACACAGAGTACACACAGAGTACACACAGAGTACAAACAGAGTACACACAGTACACACAGAGTACACACAGAGTACAAACAGAGTACAAACAGAGTACACACAGAGTACACACAGAGTACACACAGAGTATACACAGTACACACACAGTACACTCAGTGTACACACACACACAGAGTACACAGACACACACACACACACACACACACACACACACACACACACACACACACACACACACACACACACACACAGCGAGTAAATCATAAAGAACTGAATCAGGGTGCTAATATGCGCTAAACACTGACATCAACAGCTGCTTCAGTAACGCCTATAATAATGATGATAATTACCTTTTAAACCCCTTCTCCATATACATCTCCACTACACACACACACACACACACACACACACACACACACACTGAGCATGCTTATTGCGCTGTGGTTTTTAATCTTTAGCAGCTGAGCGGCGTCTCTGAGGGACGATTAAAGTTTACTCTCTGATACAAGCTGTTTATGTGTATGACAGATTTATAACACCACACACACACACACACACACACACACACACACACACACACACACACACACACAGAGGTGTTTAGTATTTATGTGTGGAAGCTGGTGACAGGTAGAATAGATAATAAATGAGCAGTGAGAGACAGAGCGAGACAGAGAGACAGAGACAGAGAGAGAGACAGAGAGAGAGACAGAGAGAGAGAGAGACAGAGACAGAGAGAGAGACAGAGAGAGAGACAGAGACAGAGACAGAGTGGTGTATCCATTGGTTGATACAGCAGGTCTTCAGCTCTGTGAATTTTATGTCCTGTCTTGTCCTGTCCTATTTTGCTGTGTCTGGTCTCTTTCTTTTTTCTTTCTTTTTCATGTGCTATCGTTTTGTGTCATGTCCTGTCCTGTCTTTTCTGTCCTGTCTCATCCTGTTCTGCCCTGTCCTCACTTGTCTTGTGCTGTCCTGTCCTTTCTTGTTGCCATACCCTTTCTTATCCTGCCTTGTCTTGTCCTGTCCTATCTTGCTGTGTCTCTTCCTGTCTCTTCCTCTTTTTTTCATGCCTTGTACTGTCTTGCTTGTCCTGCTCTGTCCACTCTTTTCATGTCTTTTCTGTCATTGTCCTGTCCTGTCTTGTCCTGTTCTGCCCTATCCTTGCTTATCTCATAATGTTCCATCCGTTTGTGCCATGTCCTGTCCTGTATTGTCTTTTCTTGTCCTGTCCTGTCTTTTATGTCTCTTTCTTGTCCTGTCCTGTCCTGTCCTTTTTTTACCCTGTCTTGCCCTGTACTTGTATTTGTGGCTCTTTAGCGCTCCATCCTGAGTAGTGTGAAGGCTTGGAGGCTCCTCTGGAGCTTATATCCCTACACGCTTTCAGCTGTTCACTGAGGGAGACCTGAGCGCAGAACTGTTCTGAGTAGCTGAAGTCCCAGGAAATCTAGGAAACACACACACACACACACACACACACACACACACACACATGCACACACAGGTCATAAATGTTCAGCACATGTGGAGGTCTCACTTTAATGACCCGAATCACACATACAAACACATCATAACATACACACGTTTGTGTAAATCAAGATGACACGCATCATAATGTGTCGACATTTGCTCAATTTGCTCATAAATCTAGTGCTGGGTTCAAAGATAGGCGCACACACACACACACACACACACACACACACACACACACACACACACACACACACACACACACACACACCTGTGATTCCATACTATACCTGCAGCACATGAACATTATGATCCTGTGCAGATGTGTGACCTCCTGAATGACCCAGGAGCTCATGGTGAGGGTTTTACTCCATCAGTGTATACTCTCTCCTGATTGGCTGATCCGTGTCTTCTTTCTCCCTCCTGATTGGCTGATCTGGGTCTTCTCTTTCTGTCCTGATTGGCTGATCCGTGTCTTCTTTCTCCCTCCTGATTGGCTGATCTGGTTCTTCTCTTTCTGTCCTGATTGGCTGATCCGTGTCTTCTTTCTCCCTCCTGATTGGCTGATCTGGGTCTTCTCTTTCTGTCCTGATTGGCTGATCCGTGTCTTCTTTCTCCCTCCTGATTGGCTGATCTGGGTCTTCTCTTTCTCTCCTTGTGGCTGGGTCTTTATCCCTGACTTGCCGATTAGTTACCCAGTAACCCTCAGCCTTTACTGTTTGAGTCGCCACTGTCCTTTTGGATCTTACTGCCTTCAGTCGTGTCTTCAGTAAGTGAAAGTCACGCTCTATCGGGTTGAGATCAGGTGAGTGACTTGGCCAGTGAAGAATATCCCAGTTCTTTGCCGTGAGTAGCTTTGACTGTATGTCTTGGGTCGTTATCTATCTGCAGTATGAAGCAGCGTCACATTGGTTCTGCAGCATGTGGCTGAATCTGAGCAGAAAATGTAGCCCTATAGTCAGAGATAAGTCATCCAGGCACAGTGTAGGCACGGACATAAAGACATTTACTAATCATACAGATACACAGAATAACAAAAGGTTAAAGACAGCTGAAATTTACAAACAGAACAAAAACAGTAAAATAAACAGATCTGAAACAGACGCAAGGAAAAGACCCTAGAACAGGCAAAGTTACACACAAACTAATCTAGGATCAGGTGACTGCCAACAAGATAACTGGTGAAAAACCTGCTGGGAACTGAAGTTCAGAAACGACCATAAAATCCCCAAACAAAACATGAACAGGCTCATGGGCACAGAGCGCCCTCCAGGGGTTATCCCTGAAATAATCCCCCAAAAGGCGCTACTCTGGAGTACCAGGCATGGTTTAGGACATCTCCCCCAAATCTTTGGCCAAAGGCTGAAGTACTGAAGGTATTTGGGCCAGGTTGGGGCTTGGCATGGTGGTCTAAATGCCATGAAAACTAATCCAAGACAAAAACTTAGCATGTAGACGACACTGAGACTTGACATGTAGACTTGACATGTAGACTTGAAATGGAGACGGCACTGTGACTTGGTACAAAGACTGAATTGTGACTTGGCATGAACATGGCGCCGTGAGCTGGCATGAAGACAGCACCATGACTTGGCATAACGACGGCACTGTGCGGTGGCATGAAGACAGAACATTGACATTGCATGAAGACGGGACTGTGACTTGGCATGAAGATGGCTGTTGTAACTTGGCATGAGCACAGGCCTGTGTCTTGGCTTGAAGACGGCTGGTGTGTGCTGAGGGCGTGACGCTCTTAAATGTGGCAAAGCAAACAACACATCCTCACATGCAGCAGTGGGACGGTCTGGAATTCAGGAACGATCAACGTGTCCTCAAACCCAGATAGCGCAACACAATGTTCTTAAGTTCAGACAGTGGAGTGAACACAGAACATCATCAGATCTACAACAGCAGAAACTGAAAAACAGAACTGAAACAGTAAAATAAACAGATCTGAAACAGATGTGAGACAGAGATCCCTTAGAGCAGGGATATTTATAAAGGAACTAATCTAGATTCAGGTGACTGCAGATGAGATGAGATAACGTGTGAAAAGCTCCCTGGGAAGTAAAGTCTGAACAGCAGCATAAAAGTCCCAATACAAGAAACAAGCTCATGGGCCCAGAGCGCCCTCCAGGGGTTACAGTTCTGTGAACTAGTATTTGCCCCTTTGTGGGTATTTTTTTAAATTATTATTATTATTATTATTATTTGCATATTTGTCACACTTTGAAAGATGGTATTATCAAATAAATACCTGAATAAATACAAAATGCAGTCTTTAAACAGTCTGTTTAAGGCATGTATCTCAATTACATCTTAATCTGATTTAAGTCCAGACTATGACTAGGCCAAACCAAAACCTTCATTTATTTATTTATTTTTTTTGAGCCATTTGGAGGTTGGCTTGCTGGTGTGTCTCGCATCCTTGTCCTGCTGCGTAACCCAAGTGCGCTTGAGCTTGAGGTCACGATCAGATGGCTGGATGTTCTGCTCAAGAATTTTCTGGGAGAGCCCAGAATTCATGCATCTATCAATTATGGCAAGTCGTCCAGACCCTGACGTTGCAGCGCCGCAGACCGTCACACGACCAGCGGCACGGTTTACTGTTGGGAGGATGCTCTTTCTATGATTTTTGCTCTCTTTCTTATGGTTGAATCATGAAGACTCTTCTGAGGCGAGTGAGGACTGCAGGTCTTTAGATGTTGTTGTGGTTCTTTATGAGCTCCTGGACGAGTCGTCGTTGTGCTCTTGGAGTCATTTTGGCAGCCGGCCGCTGGGAAGGTTCACCACAGTTCCACGTTCTCTCCATTTGTGGATAATGGCTGTTACCATGGTTACCATGGTTCACTGGAGTCCCAAAGCCTCAGAAATGTCTCTGTAACCCTTTGCAGACTGACACATGTCAATTACTTTCTCATCTGTCTCTTTAGATTGCGGCCTGATGCGCTGCTTTTTGAGATTTTTTTAGTTTGCCTAACTTTGTCATACAAAAGGTTCTATTTAAGTCAATATATTTACTTTATTTACTACATTATTAACACACTTACTGTAACTCCTTAACAGTGTTCTTTACATCCTGTGTGCATGTGTGACCCATCACTGTACACTCGCTCCTGATTGGCTGATCCTCTCCTTACACTCCTAATGTCAGACAGCTTTAACATGCCGCGTCGATCACCAGCAAACATCTATTTAGAGAGTAATGGTGTGTTTCTGCTTATTGTAAAGATTGATGTATGTACAGATACATTATTAAAAAAAATAAAGCAGTGTGGAGTGTAAGAGACTGAAGGTGTAACTGTACACTGGTTAACAGGCAGGCAGAAGAAGAATCGACGTGATATCGTCACTATAGGACAGACAGGCAGAAGGAAGGAGGCTGTAAAGAGAGATGAGAAGTGAGGAAGGAACAGAAGAATAAACGCATGGAGTGGAGGAAGGAAGGATAGAAGGACAAAGAAGCGATAAAGGAACAAGATGGAAAGAAAGACAAAAGTAAAAGAAAGAAATGAAGTAAGGAAGGAAGGAAGGAAGGATGAGAGACAAGAAAGAAGGAAAGAAATACAAGAGTGAAAGAGAGAGAGAGAGAGATGGATGGAACCAGAGGAAAAGTGTTCATGGTTAGGAACCCCGGGAATGTCAAAGGGGAAAAAAGAATTAATTGAAGGAAAGTGAAAAAAGGAAAATGGAAGAAGAAAAGAAGGAGTTCGGGGTGAAGGAATAAGAAAGAAAAAACTGAAAAAGAAAAGAAGACGAGTGTTTTTAGATGTCAGGATCTGAATCAATACAAGGCAGAGCTTCTGATTGGTCAGTTGCTTTAACACTCGTTATGACGTCAAACTCATCCTGTCAGTGTGTTTCAGTAGAAACATTTCATCTTTGATCCAAAACTCTGGAAACAAAGTAACATTTCACACAAACACAAACGCAACAGGTTCCACTGACGTTCTGCAGGAGGAACCGGAGCTCAGAATCCAGCAGGAGAACGTCTGGTCTCTACAAAACCATAGAACTCTTCACACGTGCGTGTACACACACACACACACACACACACACACACACACACACACACACACACACACACACACACACACACACACACACACACACACACAGCGCCTGCTGCTATAAATCAGAGGCAGTTTTATAGAGCGGAGAATTTTCACGGTAGCAGTTAAAGCCAGACAGACCAAGTGAAACACACACACACACACACACACACACACACACACACACACACACACACACACACACACACACAGCAGTAGCTCGATGAAAGGATTTACTGGAGGAGCAGGAGTGGGAGGCTCTCGCCTTTTTATTCTGCCCAGTCGCTCTGACACCAAACCGACGTCACCTGAATTCACATAAAAAACATCACAGTGATAATAAATACTTTCCTTTTTCCTTTTCACCTACACTCTGTTCCTCTCCTCTCCTCCACATTCTATTTGTCACCTTTTCATTATTTTCCTTTCTTTTCTAACATCCATTTCTTTTATTAACGTCTAGTTTGTGAAGCAAATCAACACTTCTATTATCTTATAAAGTTCTTTCATTTTCTTCCGTACAAGTTTGGTGTGTAACTTGTCCCATACCCGTGAAAAACGTCTTAAATCGTGCGGCTTATTCTGCAATTTTACCACCCAAACAATCCCACAGACTTCACATTAAGACCAATTTTGACAGATTGTATCGCAGAGCAAGAATTTAGCAGAAATCTCAAATTTACCACATTTGAAGAGGTTTGCATGCTGTGTCGGAACACACCCGCGAGAGCGGATAAGTTGAACCCCTGAGGTGCCAGAGGTGCCCAAATGTGCCCCACTGACACCTATAATGATGAAACAGGAAGTGCTCACAGTTGCATTTCCTGCTATGGTCACTTCCATCTGAACCTCACTGTGGATCACATCGACATAGAGACATGGGGGCGGGTTTCAGTTCACTCAGGCAACCAATCAGACTCTCAGGATCATTGTGAGGCTGTCAGGCCACACCCTAGCAACCACTTTAGAGCACCTTAGCAACTGATCCCGTAGACTGGCATTATATAAGTTTTAATAAGAGTTTTTCTTCCTCCATACTGTCTCTCCTTTCCTCCATCAGATCCGTAAACAGAGCGACGTTTCCGACAGAGCGGAGGCGACTGGAAGCACCGCCTGACACAGGGAGCCACGTTTACCGTAATGATGTCATTTTTCTGTTTCAGGTTTCTGATCTGTAGATATCAAATGTTCGGAGGTGGCTGGAGATGGATGTCTCGTCTGTCTTTTGTGACTTTCACTCATTGTTTATTCCACCGTCATCTCTCTTCTCCTGCTGTGTTTCACATTAGCTCTTTAAATGCCTCTGAAAGACCTTGCAGTTTTTTTTTCTCTCTTCTTCTTTTTATTCCTGAGATTTTTTTTCCAGCATTTCCATAAAACAGTCTCAAGGTCGTGAGGGATCATTCTTCTTTCAGGAAACGGAGAATTATGAAAGTTCTGGTGCCTGTATGTATTACCTTTACGTTTGGGTGCATGAACAGGAACATTTAACCTCAACACACACACACACACACACACACACACACACACACACACACACACACACACACACACACACACACACAGATGCACGTCTGTGGAAAGGCTCTGTACCCTGTAGCACAAGATTGTGACACGTGAATCTCTTTTCTTCATGCTCTGCCAAAAGTGTAGTCATGACCGTGGTCAAAACAAAGACATCATAACCAGAGACAGATCCATAATTATAATCCAAACACACATGGAATGGGATCGAAAACAGGAACACGCAGAACAGTCTGAGATCAGAGACGGGACACGAGGAACGAGGAGCCACGGGCTGGTCAGCACTCAGGAGGTGCCGATCATGAAGATATCTCAGATCCTCAGGACCATGAAGAGTGACCCTCAGTTCAACTGCAGCTGAACGAGCGATCTGTTTATTTACTTTATTTTACAAAAGCACAATGTTTTGTTGATATGTTGTGATGTTTTGAGCGTACATAAATAAAAGTACATTCACAGATTGAAATGACGTATTACACTTGTGCTTATGATTAAAAATGATGGAGCGTTTTAAGTTCTTAACTTATCAAGTGATCCCACCACTGGGCTTGTGGACCCCACAGCTGTGTGTGGATCCTCATGATAAAATCCCAGCTGTTACAGAGTATGGCAGAGCAGGACAATCCACACAGCTGGACTGGACACTCCACACAGCTGAACACTTCACACAGCTGGACTGGACAATCCACACAGCTGAACACTTCACACAGCTGGACTGGAGAATCCACACAGCTGGACAATCCACACAGCTGGACTGGACACTTTACACAGCTAGACTGGACACTCCACACAGCTGGACACTCCACACAGCTGGACTGGACACTCCACACAGCTGGACAATCCACACAGCTGGACTGGACACTTTACACAGCTAGACTGGACACTCCACACAGCTGGACTGGACACTACACACAGCTGGACACTACACACAGCTGGACACTTCACACAGCTGGACTGGAGAATCCACACAGCTGGACAATCCACACAGCTGGACTGGACACTTTACACAGCTGGACTGGACACTCCACACAGCTGGACTGGACACTCCGCACAGCTGGACACTACACACAGCTGGACTGGACACTCCACACAGCTGGACACTACACACAGCTGGACTGGAGAATCCACACAGCTGGACAATCCACACAGCTGGACTGGACACTTCACACAGCTAGACTGGACACTCCACACAGCTGCACACTCCACACAGCTGGACTGGACACTCCACACAGCTGGACACTCCACACAGCTGGACTGGACACTTCACACAGCTAGACTGGACACTCCACACAGCTGGACACTACACACAGCTGGACACTTTACACAGCTGGACTGGACACTCCACACAGCTGGACACTACACACAGCTGGACTGGACACTCCACACAGCTGGAATGAACACGCCACACAGCTGGACACTACACACAGCTGGACTGGACATTCCACACAGCTGGACACTCCACACAGCTGGACACTACACACAGCTGGACTAGACACTCCACACAGCTGGACTAGACACTCCACACAGCTGGACTGGACACTCCACACAGCTGGACACTCCACACAGCTGGACAATACACACAGCTGGACTGGACAATCCACACAGCTGGACACTCCGCACAGCTGGACACTACACACAGCTGGACTGGACACTCCACACAGCTGGACTGGACACTCCGCACAGCTGGACACTACACACAGCTGGACTGGACACTCCACACAGCTGGACACTACACACAGCTGGACTGGAGAATCCACACAGCTGGACAATCCACACAGCTGGACTGGACACTTCACACAGCTAGACTGGACACTCCACACAGCTGCACACTCCACACAGCTGGACTGGACACTCCACACAGCTGGACACTCCACACAGCTGGACTGGACACTTCACACAGCTAGACTGGACACTCCACACAGCTGGACACTACACACAGCTGGACACTTTACACAGCTGGACTGGACACTCCACACAGCTGGACACTACACACAGCTGGACTGGACACTCCACACAGCTGGAATGAACACGCCACACAGCTGGACACTACACACAGCTGGACTGGACACTACACACAGCTGGACACTCCACACAGCTGGACACTACACACAGCTGGACTAGACACTCCACACAGCTGGACTGGACACTCCACACAGCTGGACAATACACACAGCTGGACTGGACAATCCACACAGCTGGACTAGACACTCCACACAGCTGGACTGGACACTCCACACAGCTGGACACTCCACACAGCTGGACACTACACACAGCTGGACACTCCGCACAGCTGGACACTCCACACAGCTGGACTGGACACTCTGCACAGCTGGAAACTACACACAGCTGGACTGGACACTCCACACAGCTAGACTGGACAATCCACACAGCTGGACACTCCGCACAGCTGGACACTCCACACAGCTGGACTGGACACTCTGCACAGCTGGAAACTACACACAGCTGGACTGGACACTCCACACAGGTGGACTGGACACTCCGCACAGCTGGACACTACACACAGCTGGACTGGACACTCCACACAGCTGGACTGGACACTCCACACAGCTGGACACTCCACACAGCTGGACACTACACACAGCTGGACACTCCACACAGCTGGACTGGACACTCCACACAGCTGGACAATACACACAGCTGGACATATCCACACAGCTGGACTGGACACTCCACACAGCTGGACTGGACACTCCACACAGCTGGACACTCCACTTATCTGCAGATGTAAGTAGATAACCCATATGAAATCCTGCTTGGAGGTTCATCAATAATATACAGAACGGTTCTCTGGTCAGACTTGTTGTCCTTGGCATGACATTTACCAGAACACCATCCCCGCTGTGAAGCACGGTGGTGGTAGTATCATGGTCAGCAATCATCTTGTCCTCCTGTGTGTTTCTCTTTGAAGTCTTGCTGACTTGTTGGGCGGAGTCCTCCAGCCCAGAGTCATGTTTGTAGCGTACCCTTTTTACTTTTATTAAGGATTTTCTTTTGATCTCTCCTTCATTCTCCTGATTCCGTTTGTTTGGGTATGTTTCCTATTTAACTCAAAGTTCCTTCAGGAATGAGTCGAATTACACAGCCATCATGTGACACTTTTATTACACACAGCTCGACTCCATTTAACTGATTGTGTTACTTCTTTTAGAAATTCTACAAAGATGAGTCAGAGAGCAGGAGGCAGGAGGCAGGTGTTGATCTTTAGACCCGTGATCAGTTTTCCTACCATGAGAAGCGTAATTTCAGGAGGGTTTCATCTGCTCAATCAATAAGGAGAACAGAGAGGAGAGACGCCTTGGGCTTTGCAGGAAGTTATTATTATGCCTTTAAAACAAAGAGTTTAAAATAAAGAGTTTAAAACAAAGAGTCTGACGTAGGCATCTGTACTACATCTGAGGAGCAGGAATCTTCTTGTGTTTCCTTTCTACTATGCCGTGATTCATGTTCCGGGTTCCTCATCTGAGTGTCACTCCATTTACAATCATTTAGTCAATTCTGGGAATTTCTATCCAATGATCGGATCATATCCAACCCTGTGCCTGCGTTTTTTTCTTTGACAAATAATTTTCTTGCCGAGGCTGAAAATGAGTCAAACCAGTCCACAGCCGTCTCACGGTCTTAGTCCTTCTCTAGTGAAAAACAGAAGCAAGCTACTCCCGAGCTTCCCCAGTGAGAGATGAGGTCATTACCCCTGCTTGTCTTGGCTCCGAGAGGGCTGTCATAACCATACTCAACGCAGAATGAGCGCTGAAGCAGATAGCCCTTTAAATCTCCCAGGAGCCTCATCAGGAGTGCTGAAGAAAGCGGGCAGGTCAGCAGGAATGCAGACTGAGAGAGCGGAATCGCCAGGCTCAGGAAAGCACACGCGCTGCTCCAGACTCCCCGTCACTTCTCGGACTTTAAAATCAGGAATGGAAATGTCAAGTCGTAAATCGTTATAAACAGCACAGGTACGTACCAGTTAGCAAAAATAATCACTGTGTGGGGTTACTTCACTCCGCGGCACGGGTCAGAGCCTGGCGTGCAACAAATTCAAACATGACATGTGTCAAACATCTGGACAAGACTGGGGCACAAATAGCACAAATTTTATGGAGCACTTCAAAAATCAGACGTTACACATTCCAGTGGAGAGATGCGAACCGCAGCAGCGTGTCAATAAACATGAGAGATCTCATCGCCTGGGTTACTCCTATTTCTTTATCAATAACTTATATTACATCCAATAAAGTCATTGTCAGGTTATTTCGATACATTTCTAATCATCCTTCTTGCACATATCCATACATAAGGAAGTACGAACACAAACAGCACACGTTAACACTCAGTATATCATGACAAGGATTCATCTCTCTGTAAAATCCCATTTTAACTGATGTTGGTTCAGCGTAAATTTAAATTTCAGCAAAAAATATATATAATTCTATCTGATCGTCATGGATACCCAGAAACAAGCAATGATTTCTATTCATTTTTTGAATGTATCTTACAGGAACTAACGCTAACTATTTGCGGTGGATTACTGCACATTATACCGCACTCTCAGCACTGTGGACCGGGTTCGACTCCGGGGCAGGGACCCAACCTCGACCAGGAATGCACCAGGACAGCCCACCAGTACAACCCAGGAGATATGCAGCACATCTCAAAATATTATTTAAAAAAAGCTTTTTTTCCGCCCTAATTTAATTAAAAAAGTGAAACATTCATTTATTCAGGAGTAATTACACATAAAGTGAAATATGTCAAGTCTGTTTGTTTTCATTTTGGTGATTACGGCTTACAACATTATATCTCAGAATAGTGTCCAAGCTCAATCGCAAAGAGGATTTACAGT
Organism: Clarias macrocephalus; assembly: GCA_011419295.1. NCBI lineage: Eukaryota > Metazoa > Chordata > Actinopteri > Siluriformes > Clariidae > Clarias > Clarias macrocephalus. The sequence continues at coordinate 72,009 of JAAGKR010002909.1, forward strand.
CCAGAAATGTCCAAGTTCATGATCATTCGGATGCTCATCACTGATTCCTCCACACCCCAGTGCTTCTCCATGGCTCTTCACCTGCCCTTCTACACATGATGATGCTACACAAACTTTGCTGTTGAGGTAGAGTGAACTGTAGCGACCCCTACAGCAAACATGTCTGAAATTTGCACATTTGGTGGCATCTGCCCCCAAGCTTTTAAACTTTTGCTGGAGTAGCTTTTCTGTGCCACTTTTCCACTTAGGCCAGTCCATTTTGAGAGGAGCAATGGAGAAGTAGTGAGGACGGGTGGTTTGAGAAGATTGTGTATAGGCAGAACAAGATACTTCATTACTTCTACTGTGGTGCCATGGGATTGGGTTTATGCCGTTAGTTATAGGACAGGGGTCGCGACCCGCGGCTCCGGGGCCGCATCAGTTTGTTAGTTTTCATAATGCAATTCTACATTTGAAAATTATGGTGATCTTGAAACATCTAAATAAAACGAGGACTGAAACAGACATTGAGTATTTTCTTTGAAAGTAACCCTTAACATTTCGCTTTCTCCTTAGCAGTTCATTGAGTTCATACATGCAACACACTATAAATAGCATAAAGGGAAAAAACATCATATGCAGCGTCGTCTTCATTCTAGATATCAAAAGGGTTTTGTGGCTCCCGGTGTCTCTTTTCTGTGAGAAATGGGTCCAAATGGCTCTTTGAGTGTTCAAGGTTGCAAACAAGAAAAAAAAATGCTACAGCCCACTTGGAGAATGCTTGGTACGCCAGATTGTAAATCCAGCCCTGACCCCAGGCACAGGGTATGTAGGTGTGGTACAGCGCTAACAAACGGCCAAGCTGGGGGGATTAGGCCGGGTTGCATCAGGAAGGACATCCAGTGTAAAACCTGAGCCATGTCCAATATGAAGACCCAGTAATCCATTGTGGTGACCCCTACTGGTAGCAGTCATGAAGTCATGATTTCATAGAAAATGCCCTGTTGTAGAATATGTGAAACATTTGACTTTTAAAGAATGAGGGCGTGGCCCGTCCACATTGTGATGAGAAACAGTATTAGCTCTATATACCGCTCATTAAAGCAACAACTTAAACACAAAGGATTGTAAATAACACTAATCCGCTTGACACTTTGTCGTTTGATTTGTGTTTTATTCTCAAATTAGCTAAGCAAGCTAAGTGTACTAGCCACATGCACTTAACAGAGGCATCCTCAATCTCAGCTCCTTTCAGTTTCTCCTGCTCGTCCTGTCAGCTTGTTCTTCTCTGCATCCAGCCAGCAACAGGGCGTACCATCATCTCCCTTTCTTTCCACTGCAAGCAACATCTCCAAACTCTAATATCACTGTGTCGAGAGAAAGTAGGAGAATGATCATGGAAATCAATATATACGTTCCTTTAGAATCTCTGCTCCAGAAGTCACTGATGTGCTTTAGCAAGGCAGAAACCAACAGTAATATAAAACATCATTGAATACGCCCCTGATGCTGATTGGCTGGAATAGTGTTGTGTTGTGCTGTCTGCACCACTGCGCATGTCTCTCGCTTGCAGAGCCAAGGCTTTGTGTATGAACACCAGACTCAGACACCGAGCAGACAGGTGGAGATATTTGCTGAAATTGACAAAGAAAAAAAAGTGCATCGGATTAAAAGGATTAAAATGAGTCTGACTCCTCCTTTAATGCCTCACATATCCCAGCATCACAGTCCAAAATATAATAACAGTCATAAAGTTAAATGGACCAGCACGTGTGTTGGTTTGTGACACGGCCAGCATTAACATGTCCTTCACAAGCTGTTAAGGTCATCCTCCATGAACGAGAAGCTTCACTTGTCTTGGCCGCACACTTCAGCCCATTCTGTCCCATCAGAGCACATGGCTGTTCCTGCATGTTTTTTGGTACTTGTCCATCTTGAGCTGATCCCTGAATACACATCCTCTGTTGAGCCATTTTTAGAGTTGCAGCTGTGTAAGCTTTGTACGATCACTGGGAGATGAGCATCACTATCTGAATGGGAAGAACCTGCTTCCTGTCCCACATGCTGATAAGTGCAGAAACAGTAGAATTAGTGAAATTCTTGGAAGTACGACGGGGTACCTACACAAATACTCAGGGATACTCAGATACCGCTTTAAAATCTTTATCCAAACTGTAAAGTGGCCACAATCCTGTCTCATCCCCACATGTTGCTACTTTAATTTATGTAAACACATTTATTACTAATATTCATGTGCAACACTCACTGTGTAGTTACTATTTCACTTCACCTTCACTCTGTACCACACGGCTGTAACCTGTCAGCCTCACCTTTACATTCTTTTCCTATATTTTCCTGGAATTGTTATCAGGTTTATGTGGCTCCTTTCATCTTTTCCTTTCTTTTTTGAACAGTAAGGAAATATTTCTACATTTAAGAATTATAAGATACGGTACGATTGATACAAGAAACTCACATTCAGATTCACCATAAGCTCTGCTTAACTATATACAGTAGGACAGTGATAGACGGGGACAGTTTATTGTGGCAGTATCCACTGTCACCCAACCCCTTCTCCACCAAAGTGAACCAGGCTCTGGTGCCTGTGCCGGTTCAGAGCTGGTTCAACAGTGAATCTCCTAAGAACTGGTTTTGTACATCTCTACTTTTCCAGCAACGCTAATGACAATGCTAGTGCCAAAAAAATGCTACCAGCAGCAAAAAAAAAAACAAAAAAAAACCCAATGACAAACTTGAACATGGCTTTGCAAGAAGTTCTCCTGGTTCTAGAAAGCATTTGAGCTGCCTATTACATCTTAAGCCCATTTTTTAAAGATATCAATCGGTCACAAATTTTTAGCTAGTTGTGATACACCCCCCCCCCCCTCCCCCCCATGCCCTGATGTAAGTGGATCATAAGTGGTTCTAGCCCAGCAAAGTGTTTGTGCTGCCATGGAACGGGTTTTTCTGTCTGAGGGCCGTTGCTTCGGTTGTTTGGGCACCGGCTCCGAACCAGCTCCAGAACTGCCTTGGTGGGAAAGGGGTACCAGATGATAATGATGATTCCCTTTTCAGTCTGGATCGTCTCAAAGTTTTTCTTTCTGATGCTGTTACAGAGAACAGAAGAGTTGGATCTCTTTTAGAATTAAAAGCATTCGTAATGCCATAAAGTAAAAGCATTTGTCCTATTTGTCCATTCTGAGATCGTGAGGAGGAATCTGTGTGATGCCACCTCCAGATGTGCTCTTATGGAGAGTCACAGTGACACCAGCTAATTATGGATCTCTCAGACACAGAGGAAATGGTTAGTTCTCTCGTGTGTGTGCTGAAAACATTCACTGTGCCGGGCTCTAAGGAATCATACGGTACGAGAGGCTTCATTCTCCCTGGTTGGTAGAGTTTGGAGAGCCCTGAGGCGGGGTGGAAAAATACTCATTAATTAGGAAGAAAATGAAAAAACGGATGCTATGAGATTTAACCCCCAACATACATGAACCTGTGGGCATTGTTCTAATCGCACACACACCTGGACTCCATCATGAACATGACATATATTCTCACTCAAAGCCACAGTCCTCTTTGAAGAAGCCATTGAGGGTTTTCTTGCCTGATGTTAACAATCTTTATATCCTGTTTGGTTCTTGTTCTGGTTTCTGGTTTCCTGCTTTGTGATTTGCGCCCCTTGTGTAATTTAAACGGATGGTAAAGAACAGACCAGGAAAGCAGTGGTAAACCATTAACCCTCTGACCAAAATGCTGGGACCTAAATCTTAATGTGGTGTGTAAAGATCAGCTGACTTCATTTTGCTCTGAATGCATTTCCTTCTAAACATGTGAGGTATGTGGGTCCATGTTCCAGCTCTGCTTACAAAGCAGCATTATTTACGAAGACGTTTAGCCCTCTTAACCTTCAATCATGACCTTTCAGTAAAAGTCCCATCTGTGGAATTCAGTGTGACAAAGCAAACCACATCAAAGAAGCATGAAAAAAAAAACTAGCAGTGTATTTCACTCTGGATAAAAACAGATTCAGGTAAATTCCACTGTACATGAATATATTTAATTAAAATGTTTTTCACTAACATTGTGCACAGTACAGCAGTGTTGAGCTCAGGGTTCTGGTCAGATGTTGTTTCTATACCAGAAGCTTGTTGTAACACATTAGTGCTTGTATGGGACCAGCTCGCTCTCGTGGTTGTTTACAGTCCATACTCTGGATAAATAGATTTAAAAACAAGCTGGATTTTATGGAGAAATGGACCTTATAGGAATATAACATCTATGTTCTGTTTGAAGATGTAACATGTACAGTATGGATGGAGTCAGGCAAAGTAACTGCATGTTATGGTGGCTGTTTTGATTGTACAGAATAACAGAACGCAGTTCTGAGAGTAAACACTCCATTTATTTCTCTAAATAATCCCCTTTTACACTAAAGCACTTATTCTAGTGTTTCACTAGTACTTGGACACCATCAAGGTAAAGGTTTTTTTCAGTACGCCGGAGCCGTGATCGTCTGAGACTGCCTGTCTGATTCACGTCTGAAACGCCCGGCCTCCCAGGACCTCCTTCAATGGCCAAAACATGTGAGAATGACTCCCAGCAGAGTTCCTGTAATGTGAAAGAGGGATTGCTGAATGATTGTATGTACAGTTCCACAAGTCGGCTCAGGCGTTCCACTCGTCGTTCACCAACATACGGCCTTCTTTAAAATGTTTGACCCATCCAAATGTTTTACTTTTATACTTTTCACCAGAAATTCCATCACAAGTCCCAGTTTGATTCGAACCCCATACGTATACATATACCAACAACTTGGAGACAGTTTAGAAGATAAGAAGACTTAACTGTCACCTAGGCATCACATTACAGTGAAATTCTTTTTTACATTTTTTTTCCCGCTGAGCAATAACCCCGAGCTACGTCCACACGGCGCCCACTGCCCTTTAACCATCACAACAGACTCAGACTCGAGCATTCGAGACAGAGTCTTGAAACCATGGCCGCCATTGTGTGATTAATAAAAGAAGGACATGAGTTCTGGCTTTTGGAACAGGAAGATAAAGTGGCCGTGCATCACAAACAGCACACTGTGAGGAGACGCACAATCCAGTCCCTCATAAAAGGGTGTCTCCGCTCCAGCACCACCACCAGGCCAGATGTGTCGCAATGATGGGTTTAACAGCTGCATGGAAATATGCATGGCTAATATAACACACGCTGGAAACACGGCTCACGCTGAAAACAGGAGCTGAGAGTAAACAGGAGCCATATGGAATGTGTGTAGCAATAAATAATAATGTTAACACGTCTAACATCAACTATTAATGCATTTACGGTTTAGATTACTGTAAAGTTTAAATTGCACCTCTATTTCAATAAATAAATAAATAAATAATAATAATAATAATAATAATACACATATTTTATTATTCTATAGCTCATTATTTTTTTGTACATCTTATCTACTTTTTCTTATCACTGTGTATATGAATCATCACTATTATATGAATCATCACTATTATATGAATCATCACTATTATATGAATCATCACCATTATATGAATCATCACCATTATATGAATCATCACCATTATATGAATCATCACCTTTATACGAATCATCACCATTATACGAATCATCACCATTATACGAATCACCATTATACGAATCATCACCATTATACGAATCATCACCTTTATACGAATCATCACCGTTATACGAATCATCACCGTTATACGAATCATCACCGTTATACGAATCATCACCTTCATATGAATCAACACTATTATATGAATCATCACTTTTATATGAATCATCACTATTATATGAATTACACTTTTATATGAATCAACACTATTATATGAATCATCACTTTTATATGAATCATCACTATTATATGAATTACACTTTTATATGAATCATCACTATTATATGAATCATCACCTTTATACGAATCATCACCATTATACGAATCATCACCATTATACGAATCATCACCATTATACGAATCACCATTATACGAATCATCACCATTATACGAATCATCACCGTTATACGAATCATCACCGTTATACGAATCATCACTTTTATACGAATCATCACCATTATACGAATCATCACCATTATACGAATCATCACCTTCATATGAATCAACACTATTATATGAATCATCACTTTTATATGAATCATCACTATTATATGAATTACACTTTTATATGAATCATCACTATTATATGAATCATCACTTTTATATGAATCATCATTTTTATATGAATCATCACTATTATATGAATTACACTTTTATACGAATCATCACCATTATACGAATCATCACCATTATACGAATCATCACCTTCATATGAATCAACACTATTATATGAATCATCACTTTTATATGAATCATCACTATTATATGAATTACACTTTTATATGAATCATCACTATTATATGAATCATCACTTTTATATGAATCATCATTTTTATATGAATCATCACTATTATATGAATTACACTTTTATACGAATCATCACCATTATACGAATCATCACCATTATACGAATCATCACCTTCATATGAATCAACACTATTATATGAATCATCACTTTTATATGAATCATCACTATTATATGAATTACACTTTTATATGAATCATCACTATTATATGAATCATCACTATTATATGAATCATCACTTTTATATGAATCACCACTTTTATATGAATCATCACTATTATATGAATCATCACTATTATATGAATCATCACTATTATATGAATCATCACTGTCCTTCCAGGGTTTAATCATGTGTCTCACAATTCCGAACTCAGGTCCAGTAGCTTCAGTAATCTCCTAAGTTGTTTTCTTTGCTTGATACATGACAACAATTTGACCCTTTTGAAACAGAGTAACATCTTTGGCAAGACCACAGGATATGTTTTCTGACAGGGTTGTTTAAGAAATGAGAAGCTCTTCATTGCATCACTTAGGGTTAAATAGCCACATTAATCACTGCAGTAATGATCCACTGGAAGGCTCTTAATTATTCACCTACTGAAAGGCAGGTGGTGACTTTGGGTGGTGGGTAGTTTGTGTTATACATTATGTTTATATTCATAAATATTTATGTTTGTTGCTAGTCCTTTGTTCTCCCCAGGTCTTTAGTCCATTCACTTTCTTGTCCTTTTATGGGTTTGACCTGCTGACCTTGTGAAACACATGCACCTCTGTTAACCCTTTGAGATGAACACTAAGGCTCTACATTGGTGCCAGAAATTCTGCTTAGCAGCGTTCCAAGCCACAGGGAGAATTCTCAGACAGATGGTCCCAAGCTGAGTATTTAAAGTATATGCTTTGGTCTGAAGCTCAACCCCGACCAGGAACTAATGGACAACTTTAGCAAATGATGATGTTAAGACATTAGGACAATAAGCCAAAAGCATATACAAACACAGAAAAGATCAATAGACAGAATGAAGGAAAAGCCTGTGATGAGTACTGAGATCATACACACACACACACACACACACACACACACACACACACACACACACACACACACACACACACACACACACACACACACACAATGTTCACAGCAAACTCTCATCATGGTAGCACTCGAATTTGTTTATCTAGTTCATGTCCTCAGCATCAATCCGGTTTCAGTTTTAGTCCCAGACCTTTATCCAGTTCCAATCTGTTTCCGTCTCAGACTTTGATCTAGTTCCAATTTCTGTTTCGGTGCCAGAGTTTGATCCTGTTCCAGACTGTTTCAGTCCCAGACTTTGTCTCAGCATCAAACCTATTCCTAGTCTCAGACCCTTTCAAATCTCTGTTTTAGTCCTAAACCTAGTTCCTTTCTCAATGTCTCTGTCAGCCCCAGAACCTCAACCTCAACTTATTTCTAATGCCTGTATTAGACCCAAGTACTCACCCTGTCCCAATCCCTGTCTCAGTTCTAGTCCTTGACCCAGTCAGTCAGTCCCGATCACTGTACAAGATGAAAAACCCAGAAACAGCCCAGAAACCTGGCTCGGCTCCAAACACAATGTACAATACTGTGCAAAAGTCTTGACCCCTTTCATTTCTTCATCTTAAATTAAATGATGTAGATTAAATGAAAGAAATGGGAACAAATGTTTCCCTGTGACAAGCTGCTGAATGATTCATAGGTCACATTCTGCTGAAACTGCTCAGGTACAAGGACTGGACTAAAAATAAGAGACAAAAAGTCCTTCATGAGAACTATTCCGTAATACTACAATAAAAATACAAGAACATCTGGAGTTTTGAAAGAACAATATTGAGGAATGGAGGTAGCGCCGCTCGCGTCTTTTACACAGTGCTGTTTATCTTAGTCCCAGGCCGTGATCCAGTCCTAATCTCCATCCCAGTCCCGAAGCCTGTCTCAGTAGTATATCCAGACCTAATCCCTGTTCCAGGCTCTCACCCACACAGTAGCTCTACAGTCCCTGACTCAAGGCTCTTTGTCTCAATCTAAAAATGTCTTATGATTTGTAAAGTTTTGTACATGTGCACAATTCTAACCTGTGTGTTTGGTTCCTGTCCTACAGTATATCTTTAGTCCCTGGTTCATGTTAATGTTCCGTCCCTACTAACCCTGTCAGAAGCAATTTCTGCAGTTTGGTCTGCTCGTTTCATGAAAGAATCTCCTGATTCAGTCTTTTCGACTCAGTCATCTCTAAAAGGCGCGACTTCATTCAGGAGAAATGTCAGCGCTCCCTGGCTGCGTGTGTTACTGACAGCTGTATACCATCACACAGAAACACTCGCACACGCACTTGCTTTTCTCCTTCTGCAAAAATGACTTTTATTTCTCTAACGGCTCCTCTAATGTTCCCTCCTACCTCCACTCCTCCGATCTCGTCATTTTCGGGATTTCGGGATTCCTCAGATTTCTATTTTCTCAATGGTCATCATTCACATGTTCCTCCAACTCACAATGGTTGATGATGTCATGGGCAAAACTGACCTACAAAAACCCACACGCGACCTTCAGATCCGCTCAGCTTAGCTAATGGGATTAATCGCGTTCAGGCTGAAGATGCTGGATTTCAGCCTCTGTGGCTGTGCTGGGATTCATGGGTGTATGACTTCATAAATGTTGTATAACGGGACTCAAGGGTTACAACAAATCAAATTATATATCAAATTGGACTGGGCAACAGATTTATGGAATATGTTATAAATCCAGGAAATTAGTGTTATGCTTGTTACCGTTCCTGGTGCAAACAAAACAGCAAGCAGGAGTGACTCAGTGGATAAAACTCTGGGTTACTGATCAAGCCCAAGCATTAGCATGTTCTCACAGTTAGACCTGTGATCAAGTCCCAGGGGACGTTTTGCTGCAGAGATACTGTAGCATGACCGACCCTGCGCTCTGCCCCAAACGTCCTAAAAAACTGAGGGGGGAAAAAGAGCTTAAAGACAGTGGTGACTCAACAGTAATGGCTCTTGGTTCCTGCTCAGAAGGTTGATGGTTGAAGCCCCAAGCTGATCCTGTTGGGCCCTTGAGCAAGGCCCTCAACTTGCTTTGCTTCAGGGGCACCTTATCATATGAAACCCTGGAAAAGCTGGAATGTACATCTGGGGCAAAAAAATGTACGTGTGACTAATAAAACTAATAATAAAATATACAAGAACTTCCCCCTTTTGTCATCTAAACCTAAGCTGAACAAAGCCAGGATTAGCAAAACAAATGGAGCCCCTGGATAGGCTGCTGTAACAAACACAGTTAGTTGGAAAGAGGAAATTGTTGTAGACCAAAACCGCCCACATGAATGTTAAAGCAACCAAGTAAAATAGAAAGTCAGTCAGGAATGCTTGACAATATTTTGGTGGTTGGTAAATAATCTGGAGTAGAGTTGCTGTTGGACCGAGCAGGTTTAAAGTGGACGCGGTCAGTGGAGACGCATCGTAAGCAATGCTGTGAAGTGTGGCAACGTCCTCTCCCACATCTGGACATGTGTGGCTGTGAGACGTACTGTACACACACCCCGGTGGGCGTGTCTGATCCGGCTCCAAAAAGTCCCAATGATGCTGCCAGGCCACGAGCGAACAGAACATGAGCAGAAGATCACAGATAAGTAGAAAGTAGCGGAGGATAAAATGTACACACATATCAGTTGTAATCGAATGTAGATCCTAATATACGTAGTGTACATCACATCCCCAGAGCTGGAGTAGAGACAGTGTTAGAGTGTCTTTGCTGTGTGGTGTTTGTTATCAGGACTGACAGGATGGGTTCGAATGTGCCTTCAACAAGACGTGGAAATGTAATATTCTGATTCTCAAACATTTCGACAGGAACAAGAATTAGTACTGTTGCATATTTGATGGTATTATATAATAATAATAATAATAATAATAATAATAATAATAATAATAATAATAATAATAACATAATTTTTATTTCTCATATTAAAATAACTTTATTTCTATAGAACAGAAGACAATCCATCATCAGTGGTAAAACTGTTGATTATGGAACATGTTTTGACCTAAACAGTTGTAATGACTATGACGACACTGACAATTAAAGCAACATTTCACATTGAGTGACTCATAAAAGCCATAGTTTAATCATAAGCCTGAGGAAGGGATTTATGAAAAGCAGACTAAGCCAATAAATTACCTTCGCATAGTCCGACTGCTGATTTAGGGCCGGTTTCTGGATTTAATGATGTGATGACTATGATGGCGTGTGTGATTAAGAAGTGATTTGACTTTGGTTGAGGTACAGAGGTTGTTGTGATGATCATGAGAAAGACAGGAGAGAGATGATAAAGAACAGACTGGGTGGTGTTTGTGGTGTTGGTGATTTGGTGTGGATGATGGTACAGACTGGTGAGTCTCTGTATAGTGCTGCTGTTTTTCTCCTCAATAGGACTCTTTTATTTTCCACTCTTTTATTACAAAGCAAGACCATCTGTCCTTCCAGAAACCCACTGAAGAAGAAAAAACCTCAATGTCTTGTAAAGGCAGGACTTTTCAATCGCTTCTCTCATTCATGGCCTTCTCTCTCTCTCTCTCTCTCTCTCTCTGTCTCTCTCTCTCTCTCTGTCTCTCTCTGTGTCTCTCTCTCTGTCTCTCTCTCTGTCTCTCTCTGTGTCTCTCTCTCTCTCTCTCTCTCTGTCTCTCTCTCTCTCTGTCTCTGTCTCTCTCTCTGTCTCTCTCTCTCTCTGTCTCTGTCTCTCTCTCTGTCTCTCTCTCTCTCTGTCTCTGTCTCTCTCTCTCTCTCTCTGTCTCTCTCTGTCTCTGTCTCTCTCTCTGTCTCTCTCTGTCTCTCTCTCTCTCTGTCTCTGTCTCTCTCTCTCTCTCTCTGTCTCTCTCTCTCTCTCTCTCTCTCTGTCTCTGTCTCTCTCTCTGTCTCTCTCTCTCTCTGTCTCTGTCTCTCTCTCTCTCTGTCTCTCTCTCTCTCTGTCTCTCTCTGTCTCTCTCTCTGTCTCTGTCTCTCTCTCTGTCTCTCTC